>JAMKCH010069620.1:0-100803 GCA_023653785.1 Ophioderma brevispina
ATTCCATCAAAAGTATTTGAAAGGCTGTACCTTTCCCTCTATCAATGGTATGAACTCTGTTTGGCCATTGCCAAGGCAATTTAACACAAGTTCGGTGTTTGTGAGATTTGTGTGTCCCCAGGGATGTCCAGGCCTCTTGGGGGGTGTCAAAAAGGGAGGACTTTTCCTAAAAATGTTCTATCATGTTGAAGGTCCGCTTGTTCATGTTGAAGGTCCGTTGTCATGAAGATCGCTTTGGTTAATGTTGAAGTTTGGCGCCTGTCTGAAAGTTGTTATTGTAAGGGTTGTGGTTATCGAATACTATTGGTCAATACCTGGTCAACACTACTGAATTATTCATACTCCTATTTATTATACGGTTTTGTTTAATGACCGGGAAGATGTCTCATCCTCCTACCCCCCCCTTCCTAGTTTAGATGCGACGGTGGGGGAAAAACATGTGGCACCGAGCGGAGCGCAGCGAGCTGAAAAATGTTTCTCGACAAAAAAGGTCCACTTCTGCAAATCCACACCCCCCCCAATGTTCATGAAGGGTGTCAAAGTGGAACGTTGCCACATGCTACTAGTGCTATCCCCGACCCTGTTAACTGAGCCATTTTCGAACACTCATTAATGTGCTAGTTGATTTGGGTTGGAGTGTCAAACAATATCAACTGATATCCTCTTTCTAAGATACCAAATAAGTAACAACACAACATTTCGGTTTGACATCACATGACATTAAATTCCCAGCAAATAGCAGGGACTGTTGTTGGATTTTAGCTGAACGTGAAGATATCTTGATTTACCGTAAGGCCCTAGTAAATTTTAGGAGCAAAATATGATATTTTTCCATTTTACCTTCCAAAATAGGGGGAATATTAAAGGTGGTTACCCCCCACCACCCAAAATGGTTGGATTGGTACAAAGATAGTTGGTAGATGGTGTTTTGCAGTGGTTTCATTGAGTGTTTCCTTTTGTGGGCCAGCAGCTATAGCTGGCCCAGAACTAATTAGCAAACGACCTGGTAGGACACGACCTGCTAGATTGGGCATTGGGGATTTACCAAAACGGTTAATTGGGGGAACTGCGTCGTGCATAAATATGGACAGTCCTTGTCTCAGTTCCATTACAAAATCTCCTCTACCCTTAGCTCAATACATTTAGTAATATCATACTAATTTAGGAAAAGTATTGAATTCAAGTCCGTCAGGTTAGTGGATTAACCCGCGGCAAAATAGTTGTAATTCCAATAAAGTCATTTAGATTTAATATTCGTGACCAGGCCTAGCCTTTAGTCAAGTCCGTGTTGCAACCGTCCGTATGGTAAGGCGCCCTCCTTACCATTAGTCTTGACAAAGACTAGCTCTAGGGGACGTCGGAAGTCGATGTCGTTTTGATTCACTGTTGCTGTTAGGGTTTGCCATGTATACCTCCCCCCGGGAGCTAGCAATCCCATGGGTTGATGTGTATGTGTGTTCATGTTGTGTGTCACTAAAATGTTTTTTTTAATGACTCATTGGAACCAAACTTTGTGTCATAGGTGCAATTTGGGATCCCTCATATGTTTGATGAGGTCAAGGGCCATGTGCCAATGTCAAAGGTATGTGGAGGTTAAAGTTGAGAAATAGGTGTAAAAAATTTAAAATTGACCTACATTGAAAAGTTGAAGTTTCTAACTTGAGTCATCGGTGCATATGGAGCATCCCCAACTAGGTGATGAGGTCAAAGGTCATGTGCCAAGGTCAAAGGTCAAGTGAAGGTCAGTTGTATAACGATAGGCGGGGAGGCCACAGCTGATATTCTTTGACTACAGCGAGCGCGAAGCCGAGAAGAACCCCGAAATTCTAGTTGTTTTTTGGTTTGTTGCTTTTTGAAATTTTTATTTTGGTTTTGTTCTTTAGAGGTTGCAATAGCTCACCTTTCTTTGAGAGGTTAAGGACTGAGTTCGCTGGTTGTGACAGTATATCACATGTGTTAGGTAGCTCAAAGTTCCAAAGTAAGTGGCGAAGTTATCAAAGGAGGATGCTTTTACATTCCTAAATAAATCTAGGCCCTAAATAATTCCTATGTGAAGTTGTGCAAACCTGGACTTATTGAAAAACTTAAGGTTTGAAGAATCTACCATTATGATTAATTTAAATGTTCAATATTAAGTGATTTTGTTTGAATATTCTATAAATATACCATTATGGTATGTTAATATTGCTACAGCATTATCACCAAGTGGTTTTTGTGTAACACAGGTAAGGCAAAATATTACAGTATCAAAGTCACAACACCATGGAAATACACAGATAGGATACTTTACATCAATGGAACTTTTTTGTGCCCCACTTTTTCCATCAAAATTAAAAAATTTTGGTGTGAGAGATGTCCATATTTGTTATCATTACCCCAGTAAATTTAAAGGCCCGGTATTAGGAAATATCAGCCCAGCAATGAAAAGAATCCACAGAAGTGCAGAAAGCATAGGTAATCTAGAAGTCATTGAAATATGGATGAAGAAGAGACATGCACGCTATGAATGTACACACACAAAAAGACATGTGTCGTTTGCATTGCATTTTGTGAAGATGAGTCAGAGGTCACGGGGGGTCAATAGGAGGTCCAATCTGTGACACTCTTATAGAGTTGTTGTCAAATTGTTGATACTGTAAATATACAGTTTCTCATTGATGACCATTTTGACAAACTAGCAATTAACATTTTGAATTTCCAATATAATTTTGACACAGATTGTTAATGGTACCCCTCCAAAAAAGTGGAATAACCCGATATAATAACTATAAAATAATTGCCATAATACTTTTAAAGATCGTTAAAATGTAATTTATTTTTAACGTTCTGATAGTACAACGAGTAGAGTAATGATTGTAACGTTAGCGCCATCCAGGTCGATTGCTATTGTGATGTTCAAAAAAGCTTTAAAAATGGCATATTAAATGCAGTGTTATCCTAAAAAGTAAATAAGTAATCATGGATCTAAATACAATTAATTAACAACCTTTGGATGAATGCTTTTCTCAAGCAAAGATCAATCAAAAAAGTAGCTGGCAACTGACAATTGATATCTCAAAGAATAAATTTTAGTTTTTCGGCAATTTTGAAATGTGGAAACTAGCTTTCACCCCTGTAAATTAATTTAATGGAACATTCCAAATGACCAAAATTATATTTCAAGATGTATCCAATAATGACAAATGATGGAAAACCATCTATGTAGAAAGGTAATGTCATAGGTGGTTTCTTAGGTATCAAACCTGCACCCAAAGTTGGGGTAAAACGGCATTTTACAAGTCTGAGAAGAGGGCATCTTGGGCCAATTTTAGGGGGTATGTAAATTTCCATGAGGGGGCATGTCAGATTTTTTTGAATATTTACTCACACATGTTTTATCACCAAAAAATGGTTGAAATTGGCTGACCCCATCTTCCAGCATTTTCTCATACTGCCTGATTCTCTCAGGCATACATTCTTAAATCGGCAAGAATGGAGGAGTGAAGACAACCGAGGGATTCGTGGGTATGAAACAGAAGGCGTAATTCCAGGGGGGTCCCGTATGCCAAAGAGAAGACAAAACAAGATAAATAAATGACAGTGTATCTATTAACATCAAAAACTATGCACCACCTGATTGCAAAGATCATTGCACATCAGCATCAGCACTACAACAGTGCTTTCAATCTCACCCACGTTCACTCTCACAGATCACTCACTCACACTCACCCACTCCCACTCACTCACTCACTCACTCACTCACTCACTCACTCACTCACTCACTCACCCACTCACCCACCCACTCTTTCACACTGTGGAGTCGCTTTTGCCGCATAATCCTACACGATGAGACCAATTTTTGGCTTTTTGTTAGTTGTGAGAAAAAAACAGTGGGCCAAAGCAAAAAACAAGAAAAAAAAATTGTGCACTTCGCATAGCTCTGTTTCTAAAAAAAGTGTAGCACATAGCCAAATGTATGTGAGACAAACTTTAACTTTTTTTGGCTTTAAAAAGTTTTTATGAAAATGGACACGTTTTTGTTGAAAATTTTTTTTTTTTTAAGAGGTATAGGTACTTTGGATGATTTTTTTTCTTCAAAATTTTCCTAAAACATAGGGTCTTTGGTTGACAATGGTAAATTTGTCAAAAAATAGGAGTGCCCTCCCCCCAAAAAGGCCCATAGCTGGCACATTTGGTGGCTACAATCTTGAAAAAAGGTCATTGGAACACTTGATGCAACGATTCTCATGCTCGGAAATGAGATCGCAAATGGGTAAGTCATCATTCATTAGAAAGCACAGAGCAGAGGACTTCTCCTTTACCATAATCTTATCCCCCCCCCCATCAACAATGTTGGGGGATCTGTCAAGGCTGCTGACAACATGACTTGGATCAACATTGCCTTGGGGAGAAGGGGTCAATTCTTTCTCTAAATCCGACAAAGTGTTTCAACAATTTTTTTCAAGATTGTAGGTCTGTGAGGGCACATTAGAGGCCATTTCTCGACACTTTTTTAGGGGGTAGTTCCACTTTTATCCAAAAGCGCTGCTCACAACATTATAACCAATGAAATTGTGGATATGGGGATTGTATGCATGCAGCAAGTTTATATACCGTGTTGTTCCTAATAAACGCCCCTGCTCTAATAAACGCCCCCCTACGATTTTTGGATAAAACAATTCAAGAAAATGAGTTAAGCTTACCTAAATCACATGATTTAATGACCGGGACTGTTGCAATCCGTATCATAATCGCTGTTGTGCACAGTTGTAATAGTTTAATTAGTATGGATCTTTGACCTCGGTAGGTGCAAAAAACAGCGCCCGCCTACTCGTTGGTTTGTATTTGGTAATCAGGGAAAATAAGCATGTGTAAGGTGATTTTTGCGGGATTTTTGACTTTCTATTTTTGATTGTAATAAACGCCCTCCCTTTTGAAAAATGCACCGCCCCCGGGGCGTTTATTAAGAACAATACGGTATTCGGTAATTTACTAATTTAAACTGCCTTTGGCATGAGTATTTTGCATGGAAATATAAAGATTAAAGATGTTGTTCTTCAGTTGTTTCCTATAATATCTTGCCTCTTATTATGACCACTCACCAAGCACTCTCCGTCAAGACACACTCCTTGATATTGCATGTGTCCTTCTAGTCCCATGCATTGTGTTCCCGATGGCAACGTGTCAGATCACATCTCTACCGGCGATGATTTCACAGCAAAACAAATGTCCAAAGAACAAGGATCTACTGGAAATTCTAGAGAACAAAACCAAAGTACTGTTCCATGTTTCCAAATGTAAACTGACATCTCAGTATTCCACTTTTTCCAAGACTTTCCTGTGTAAATGCAAGGGGAGGATCGTAAAGTGCATATCTGCCTTGTATACAAATACCTGTGTGCGCCAATATCATTAGGATAACTCAGTTTGTCTTTCCTTGATTAGTGGCTGTTGGAATGGTACTTCAGGTGACTGAAGAACCATTTCAAGAGCCACTGACTAAAGACTTGGCATAATATTGGGATGGCAATTTCTGACAAATGGCAGCTATTGCACTTGCATCTTTCTTACATTGACACGATGATCTAATCAATACTCTAGTGAGCGTTCAAAGATGAGACTTACTAGAGAGTAGAGTATTGAGGATACAGATGCCTCTTATGGAAAGATCAAATCTTCTTATGTTTACCAACTAAGACTAAACATAGTCATTTCAAATCATAAATTGATGACATCTCAATTTTCTTATTCCGTTAAACAAAGTATTTCTTCCTTTGAGGTAATTAAAATTGCTTGTTCCGATTTATGTGTATTGTGTTCTCTACTTTATATGAGAGCTTGGTACTTGCACATACCAGGCGCGGATCCAGGGAGGGGGCGCGCGCCTCCCAGTAATTCTGCAAATTCTTGCAAAATCAGCCCATTTTGAGCTATTTTGGACCAGTTACAGCCTTTCAGCCCCCCGGTAATTTTGACATTTTTCAAATCCTGGATCCGCCATTGCATACTACCCATCAAGTACAGTGGGAAACAAACTTGCGGTTTTGATGGTAGATGCAATAATGCATATATTGCAAAGCCCTATTCAATACTGTGTTAATAATGATGGTTAACCATTAAAACAGCGGTTTTGGGTTTATATCTAAATAGATTTGAAGGCTCAAATTTCTGGACAACAATGAGAAAAATACAGCCTTTCATCTGATATCAAAATTCGTACTAGGCCTACTTCCTGGGTAAATCGGGGGGTCCCAAAGACGATCGGAACACGCACCTTTAATAAATTAATAAATGGAAAAGAGTATTACAATGGACATTTAAAATAATTTAATTCATTAATTAATAGAGCAATTTATAGTTTTAATTTGAAGTTAAACTTGTTACGCATATAAATTTTGACATTGGTGTTTCGGCTTCAGAGAGGTCACAAATTATCTGACCTTAGGTCACATGCTGTTTGTTTGTTTAAGCAGAATCGCTGGAGTACATGAGTAAGCATGAGAATAATTTGATTTTTTCACCTTATTCACTCTTTTTTCCCCCTCCCTAAGAATTCTGCAACTTTATCATTTTTGTCAAAACTGCAAATTCGTAGGAGAGGGGATTTTTGGAACTCTTTCTGAAGTATGCTTATTTGTGCAAAATGCCTTGCTCCACTCGTCACATTTCCTCACGTGTTGTCCTTGACATGCAGCCCATGTGCGGCGATCCGGTTCGCGGTTGATGAACAAAATTTTGAAGCATCATTGACAAAGGCTACATTCTATGGACTTACAAAATCATGTTTTTAGTTGGGAAATATCAAAACGGATTGAAATATGGATGTGAAACTTCCCATATGGGGGGGGGGGAGGGGGGTGCTTGGCCCTCCAATAATTTTGGTGGGGGTGGCTGGAATACCCTTGACATGTTTGAGCCCTCCAATAATATCAACTTTTTTACCAGAACATCAAATTCCAAAGCTTCTCCCTCTCCTCGCCCTCCCCCCCCCTTGGCGCTCTGTGCATCGCAAACGCTCCAGACCAGACCCAGGTACCGTCACATTCTTTGGTAGGGTACCCATGGTCGTTCGTAGGAATTGAAAACACCCCCTTTTCGCATATCTTGGTTTTAAAAAATACCCCTTTTTTGTGCAAAATCACAATTTTTAAGGCTAAAATACCCCTTTTTCGCGAAATCATGAATTATTTTTAATTTATCACCCTTTTCAAACAAAACGCGAACTATGGAAAATACAGTCAACAATAAAATACGATGTTATGATGACACAAAAGGTTGCATGTGAACCATGCGAAGATGACAAGAGGAATCTCTAAGAATACATATAGACCTGTGTCGTCGAGCTGAAGGGTTGAGAATTGATACTTTGTGTTAATCCATGGCGAAATTCACGGACAAATATAAAAAAAAAAGTCTCAATACGGGTTTTTCTGGGACAAACCACCTGCAACTGTACTACTTTTCAAAATTTCGCGAACTTTGAAAATGGAAAAAGTACCCCTTTTTTTTGCTGATATCGCGAAGAAAAAATAAAATTTCCGCGAAATGATTGAGGAAAACGGACTTTTTTCGCGATTCCTACGAACGAGCATGGGTACCAACAGTAAGAGGAGTGGCGGTACCGGGGAACAGGACTCCTCACTCTTCAAAAAGTGCCCCCCCCCCCATCCTTGAAAATTTCCTTCGCATGTTAGCATATGAATAAACTTGTTCACGGTCGGAATGATCATACAGAATAGATGCGAAGGGTATGATGGGCAGCTGTGACATCACGGGTGGCGAAAAAACAAGATTGCCATCGGGCCATCACCAGGCTTTAAAGTAAAACAGATATATACTACGTGAATGGAGATGTCTTTGGGGGGAATTGACTTGACTGGAAACTACTGAACTCCGGACTGAACTTTCATTTGCAAGTTGCATGCTTGCAGCCAAGGCTCCCAGCAGTATCGGCAACCTGTCCCTGGCAATGTAATATTTGCTGGGGCCAAATACCTACATCTGGTAAATGCACTCAAACGGTGAAATGCGTCAATGAGACTGGGTTTACGATGATTGTTTCACATTGCACAAAATCTTGTAATCGGAAGTTGAACTACTGCGCAGGCGTATGTACAGCTGAGGCGCAGCCCGTATGCCAAAAATCTTTAGACCAATCACAACCACAAGAAAGGTCGTAAAGGCGAGTCGTGCATGACTATCACAGACGACCGGGGGGGGGGGGGGGCACTCACTATGAAATGGATATTGGGTGTAAGGCTAGCGCTTCAACACCCTGGGCATTCGCGAGGAAAAAAATAGGGGGTACTTTGGGTGAGAGACCGCCAAATGCCCCCAAATAGGGGTTGAGCGTGACAATTTGCAAATTTCGGAAAAAATGGGGTCTTTGGGTGCGATTTTTGCGAAATTTTCTTAAAATGAAGGTTTTCGGGTGAAAATTTCAAAATTTCTCCCAAAAATAGGGGTTTGGGTGACAGTGGTAAAATTTTCACAACATCTGGTGGGTCTTTGGTGACAGGTTGCACATTTAAAAAAAAATATGGGGTCTTTGGGTGACAATGATGCTTGGAAAAGGGGGTGGGGTTAACAACTGACATACGCGGGCTTCAAGATGGGGAGGCCCTCCCCCCGGGCAGCGGATGAACAAGTTTGGTGTATGTACTTGGGTGGGTGATGGTCAATGTGTGCATGAAGAAACTCCCC
Source organism: Ophioderma brevispina (assembly GCA_023653785.1). NCBI lineage: Eukaryota > Metazoa > Echinodermata > Ophiuroidea > Amphilepidida > Ophiodermatidae > Ophioderma > Ophioderma brevispina. Next base: position 8,683 of record JAMKCH010069620.1, read on the forward strand.
TGGTGTTTTATGATTTCTTTTTTACCCTGTCGATGGTTGAGATGGGTGGATGAGGAGGATGGAGGGAGGGAAGGATGGATGGATGGATGGATGGATGGATGGATGGAGGAATGGATTGATGGAGGATGGAGGGATGGAGACGGCCGGACGGACGGAACGGGACGGACGGCCGGCCGGCCGGACGGACGGACGGCCGGAGGGTGGCTAACCAAAGTAAATAAACTACTAACAACCGCCGATACGATAACTCTTGATTATTCAAAAATTAAGTCTCTGTACTGACCCCTTGAAGAGAAACATTAAAAAAATTCGATTTAATCTGAGGTAGGAGGTACCGCAAAAACGTGGACCTTTTTAGTGGATAGGGGTGTAACTGTTATGGGTGGGTATATCTGACAGGGGCAGAGCAGATCGAGGGGGCTGGAGGGGACCAGCGTAACCCCTCCCCATTGAGGGAGACAAAAACAAAACACAAATCTTATATTAGTGTGGTTTTGAACCCGTCTACCGGCGAGCAAGCGAGTAAATAAAACACTTTCATGTATACGGTCTTGCAACACTCCGTAGGCCAAAAGCAATGTTGTTTGTTGTCCTCGGCCGACCGACGTGGTACCGCGGGCCCGACAATATTTTTGTTTTATTTCATAATTTTTTTTTTACTTATTTTACCTCCAAACTCAGGTTTTTGGTATAAAAATTAATTACAAAATAAATATCCAAAATCTAGGAAATATTAACTGTACCCATGTGTATTTGGGTATTCAGAGTCTTGAGAAAACTTAAGGATTTTCCGTATTTCGTACGGAAAATGATGCGGAATACGGACGGACGTTTTCGTTAAAAAATACGGAAAATGGTCGCGTTACTAAATAAAAATAAAGTGTATAAAAAGTCAGAAAATAAGTAAATACAGAACAGTAAAGCTCACTAAAGAGGGCAATATCTTTACAAAGCGAATAAAAGAACATGGATTTGAAATATTTTCAATTTATTAAGTCTGTTAAAATGGTTTCTGACATTGTTTTTCTCCCGATTTAACTGCTGTATGCAAACAATGAATTGTTATAATGGTTTTGTTTTAAAGTTTTCAAGCTTTGAAAGTTTAGACTTAGTTTTATATTTTGGTGCATTAAAAAAATCTCTATGGACTTAGTTTCCACTAACAGTTCCTTAAATGGGGCTGTCAGACGGCGGAGCTTTGTCCATTTTCTGGAAAAGCGGTATTTTAAAGAGCTCTATCTCATGATGCAGTTCATATGTGCATAGATAGCTTAGTTTCCAAGTTATGAGCCTTTAAAGTTAGACTTTAAGTTCATTTGTAATGTGCTACTGTAGCTAAACAATATTCTCCATATGGACTGTGTTCATACTGACAGTTCGTTAAAGGTTACACAAAACTAACTCACTTATACACAGTAGCCTATGGGGAAAATGGCAACTTGAGCATGTTTCTTTCACATTTAAAACTCTCACAGAGGAAATACAACAACATCACCCCAAAGTACAAGCTAAAATCACCAAATAACCAAATTTTGAACATATGATGACCAGAATTTTTTTAGTTACGAATCACCAAACTCGCCCGATGTCAGACCGGCAACCCAAGATTCTCTATAGTCGCTAAAGCTGATAATCTGCAAATCGATGTGAAATTGATGACCGCGGAGTAAATTGCCTCAAAATCACTGTCAAAATGCCACTTAGTTTGAGAAAACATACCAGTCTACCATGTCAATCATGAAATTTCATCACTTTCTTAATATAACTAGTGCATTTTCAGACATTTTAAAGCACTTTTTCCAGATGCCATGCAAGAAAGTAGCCCACCCAAGATTTTTTATCCTTACGGCAGCCAGGTTAGTGGTGTATAACCTAAATGGGGGACTTTCAGATGGCAGAACTCCATCCATTTTTTTTCAGGAAAGAGTAATATAAAGAGCTCTCTTATGATCGAGTTGCATGTAGATGGCTCAGTTTTCAAGTTATGATCCTTTAAAATTTAGACTTTTCTTCTTTTTTATGTAACTCCATATGGACTTAGTTTCTACCGGCAGTTCCTTAAATGGGGTTAAATTGAGTTTCAAGTACAATATTAAAAAAAAAAAAAAAATCTCCGACCTACCGACCCTACTGTTTTGGGAGCCTCTATGGACAAACAAACAATTTTTTTGGCCTTAGTGTATGGACCCCCCCCCGAAAACCACTTTGCCTGTGGATTTTTTTATCAAAACTCTGGTCTTTGATGGGGGTACATCAACAAGACCGCATAACAGAAAAAAATGAAAATCGGTTGTACCGATTCAAAATGGCGGTAAAAAACGATTTTTTACAACGCGCACCAAATTCTCCCGCCAAAAAAATTAAAATCACTTTCCCGAAGGACTTTTCCATAAAATTTGGCTCATAATAGGAGAACATAAATACATTTACATTGCTGAAATAAAATTTTAAAAAGTTACTCCAGTACGATTTAAGGGGCAAAACCGATTTTGAATAGCACCACCAAAATGCTTAAATGCTAATTAGCATAAAAACGCCGTGGCTGATTTGATTTTTTCACCAAAATATGCGCAACTGATATTTAGGCAATTACATAAAATTTTGGCAAAAATAATTGACCGTTAAAATTGGCGCACGTAAAACAAAGGTTGGGGGTCACGTGCACCCCCCCACGATACTTTGCAATTGCGTTGCTATTGCCTAAGTGTTTGAAGGAAGATAGGACATGAGCATACAGGGTAAAGTAATTTTAACAAAATAAAGGTACTTTCGAAACAAATGTTTATTGCTCCCAGAAGTCTTCGGAAATAATCAATCTGCCATGTATTAACTTTTCGACATGTTTAAGCCCTGTCTAGGAGTGAAGTTAGAAGCGTGTATAACTGCTTCCTCTACAGTCAAAGTCGGAGGTTATTTATGATATTATATAAAATCAAGAATTCCGCCGGCGTCTTTTCTGTCAGGCCTGAAACTAAAACCAAGGATCATGATGGGCCACAAATCACTTTTGAACTATTTCGCTTCAGAAGGAATCCTTTCGAAAATGATACATTTTATAATCTTATTTTAAAACTTAACAATAAAATTATGAAGATTCATGACCGTTCCTTGTCCCTAGTTTTTTATGTAACTATTATGTCAATATTTTAGACTTTTGTATCAAAGTATAAGGTCAAATAGCTAATACCGAATCGCGCGAAACTAGGGGGCTAAGGAGTTTAGTTGGCGTTCGCATGGAAAGTTCATTTGCATTATTGATAATGGATTCCTGTTGTTTGATTGTCTTTATTTGTGTCCTGAAGTTCGATCAATATATAACCATCACGTCATGGTCATCGTCATCGTAGTCGTAGTCATCGTTCTTCCCAATTGTCATCATCATCATCCTTCTACATCACAACATCATCATGGTCTTTTGGGTGAAAATAAACATATTTAGAGGCAATAAAATTTCGTTATAGGTGATGTATAGGCGTAATATAAATGAAAAATATTTTAAGCCAAAGTACAATGATTATACCTGAATTTCCAAGTGAGGTTTCCATCTCAAGCCCTCTATCCAATGGTGAAACATTGTTGAAGCGATAATTTGGCCTCATTGGGGTCCCGACAATGCTGTGTAAACAACAAACAACAACAATAGAGAGTTATAACAAAAAGGAGAGAAGAGCGAGCGGGCGTTTTGAAAGATGCTCATAGAATTGAAAAGAAGTTTATTATTTTCTTTTAACTGCAATTAGTGTGGGGGGGTTCTCACATTGGGATGAAGTATGGGTATGTGCGGCCTATAGACCCTCATTTTCAGGCTCTTTTTCAGTTCCAGAGACCCCCATTTTAGGACCATTTCAGTTCAGAACCCTACTTGTCATGTCAAAATCCACATTATAACAAATTTTCTTCAAAAACCTCAAAAAGTATAGCTGGAAATTGGAGGAAATCGCAGCTTGTTTTTTGATTTTTCTTTTAACCTAGTTATAGTTCGGAGACCCCATTTTTTGGCCTCAAAATCAGTCCCAGAGTCCTCAATTTTTGAAATCCGGGAGGCACATACCTACCAAAAAAGTTGAGAACCCCCGGGCAATTATTGTCAAAAACACACCGTCTAGACGTAATAGCACTAATTACCTTTATTCGGCAGACTCTATTATTCCCTTGTCGTTCCATTGCAATGTCGATTTTCTTTATACTTGTGAATTTTCTTTAAAAAAAAAAAGAAATTAAAAATTAAAATAACGGGAATTATAAACAACCGATAACATTAATTCGTAAGATTGTTTTATAAGTTTTTATTATTTTACATTAAACTGAAATTAAAAACTCAAATTTGAGTCCTGAAACTTTTCATTCAAGTAGCGAATATATTATGTTTTTTTTTTATCTTTTGTCTTTTAAAGAAGATTTTTTTAATACCAAAACTTTTGACAAATTTTATACTTACAAATAATTTAAACAAATCTTTCTCTATATCAAGCCCTGTTCACAATTTACTGCAAAGACTCCATGGCCCATCGTTTCCCCAATGTATCCCCTGTATCGAAAGAGACTGAAGAAGATGGAAAACAAACAATGATATGATATTAAGTTCGTCATCTTCGACGACGATGATGGCGACCGTGAACATCTGATTAAATTGTGAGGTTAAATTCGGGTCAGCAATATATTAGGCATGGATTTTTCAACAACAAAAATACGCCAACAAGTGAGACCAAACGCACCACACCCCATTGACGAATAAGAGGGAAAATCCCCCACACAACTCTATAAAAAGGATTACTTTTTTTTTTAAATGACTAACTTCCCCGCCTTAAAAAGGTCTTTGGCATCGGCGGAAAAAAATATGCCCAACTCAATACCTCCATGCAGTTAATATAAATGGTGCGTCCCTAAGTAATAATTCCGCTACTGTCACAATAGTTCCGGAATGATTTGGCATATACAATGCAGTTTTATGTATCGATTTCTGATGAAAACATTTTTGTTACCATGACAACGAGGAGGAGGGGAAAATAAAAAACTGGAGAAATCTTCCAAATACCGCCTGTTCACGGTTATAATGCTGTAGGGCAAAATGACCGGCTGCAATAGCTCGAAACTACTCGAGCCAATGGTAACAAATGGGTCTGAAATGCTATTAACAGTTTTGCTTGCGTGCGAAACGCTATGTTTCGGACATCCGGCATCGTTACTAATAAAAAATTAAGACTTTGACAGATTTTTTTTTTCGATTTTCGGATTTAATAAATCACTGATAGTGACTTTAACTCTTAAGAAAAACAACTTGAACAAATAGTCTAGCAGATTATAAAGGTTCGCATGCACCCCCATTAAAAATGATTATAACATGATTTTTAGAATCTTTGCGGAATCTCCTTAAAGAATTTGATTTTTTTTTACCAAAATAAGATATGTCCACCGGGGTCCCGTTTAGCGGCCAATTGAATCTAGACAGACTTGTTCAAAAGAATCTCAAATACCTTCGTTCGTAAAGAATCCAAAAAAAATATATAGTTTGGCATGTGTTTATGCTTAGGTACAGAGATATGGTGAAAATGTGATAAAGGCCATTGAACTTTTGATTGTCATTGTACAGGGGGCCAAACTTTAAAATGCATGGATCTTGACAAAACTGGTCGTCAATGTGGTATGAGCATGAGAAATCCAGAAAGAATAGTTTGCAATATCTAGGATGTTTTAGTTAGGTGGTAAAATTCGGTGAAAAAGTTACCCTCTGTAAAAAATTTGCAATGTTTTGTATGGAATTGGCGGACTACTCGTCTCTTTCCTAAACCAAATATACCAAAAGAAAGATCCTAAATCATAGAAAACGTACCGTTCCAGATTGATCATTGCTCATCACCAACAGTTTGATACCAATTCTGTCAAGATTGAAGCATTATGAAAACTTGGCCCCTTTAATGACCAATCAAAGTTCAATGACTTATCTCATTTACACCATTGTTGTAAACTAAACATACAGATATGCCAAACTCTATTATTCTGATTCCTCTATGAGTAGACGAATAAATTGAGGATATTCTTCCACTAAATCGAACCACTTTATATGACCGATCTTTAGATTCAAGATGGCTGCTAAACGGAAGCCGTGGGAAAATATTTGATTTTGTTATTTTTCTTTAAGGAGATGTCGTAAAGATTCTAAAAATCATGTTTGAATTTAGTTTAAAGGGAGTGCATGGAAACCCATATAATCTACTAGACTAAAAAGCAAAAGTGACAAAAGAATTATCAGTTAAAGGTGCACTGTAAAAAATACGGTAATTTTTACAGGAAATTCCTGGCAACAATTCTGCCAACAAATTACCGTTAATCAAAACACTTAAAACATACATATTTGGTAAGTTATTACAGAGATTGTGAACGTGTATGAGGAATAAAAAAAACACTGACGAACAGCCTAACTTAGTAGGCCTTCAACAAATATAAACCAAATATTTACTGTGCATTATACTCTAAAATATATAACTTCAGGCTGCTAAACTATACAGATGATTTGAATGGAAACCTTATAAAAGCTGTCATTTTATTGGTTGTGTGGCAACTGGCTGCAAGGTTATCCTGTAAATTACAGTATTTTTCCTGCAAATTTTTATACTTAATCAAATAATTGAAAATTCTTAAATAGTGTATAATGCTGATACTCATTCGAATAAAAGCTTTACTTTTATTATTTCCGCACTGTCCAACAATTAAAGTGCAACAAGAAGATTTCACATATCAGGAATCCCTAACAAGCCCAGTACTATTTTTGCCCTGATGTAAAGTTTTCCATCAAAATAATCCCATCTGAAGGATTAAGTTGAGGAAATGTTTCTTTGGTACACACATTTTGAAATGTCTAATTTCGTATAGGGGCAAATTACGAATTCGCCTGTTATATTGAAAAGTAAAAAATCAGAATCACCTTTTTCTCTCTCTTAAAAGACATTTCTGTAGCCCACATACGGTAAGAAAATATTAAGTGTCTAGTCAATATGAAATTACTATTATGACACAATATTTGGGTGCCTCAAAATCTCTCGTTGCACCTTTAACAGCCGGACCGATTTAACTCAGAATTGTAAATCAATGTTTTTGGTGATATGCTTCACGCGAAGGAAAAAGAATCATATGAAAAATCGGACCATGGTGGGGTCGCCCCACCTTTAATGTAAAAAAGGCAACATATAGGCCTCTTAAATGCATAAAAATAATAATCCTCATTTTTAAAATTCAGTCTTACATAAAAGTGATCGGCACACTCTGTGGAAAGACTACCATAAGGTGCAACGAGAGTTTTTGGGCACCCATATATTGTGTCAATGTAGTGATTTCCATATAGATGGGGACCACTAATAGATTTCTTACCTGTACTGTAAAAGTGGAAATATTAAAAATTAAAAAAAAAAACAAAATGTTAATTTTCATTCCTTAAGTTCAATATAAAACATAGGCCTGAATTTCGTATTTTGCTCCTATACGAAAATTAGTAATAGCACACTTTTTGTACCAAAGAAATATTTCAGGCTAATCCTTTCCGCATGGGGACAATTTCCTGATAGCAAGTCTTTACATTAGTGCAAAATGAGATTTTCATTTTTTAGGGACAACATGTTATTTGCGAAATCTCTCGTTGCACCTTTAAAAAAACACCTTGTTTATTCACACGTAGCTTCTTAATCTATTTTAATTTGATCCCAGGCTATTTAGAATCGCACAAAACCGTGTTATTGGACAAACCACCAGACCAGACTTCCAAGAAAGGGAGATGATGATTCCTATTAACTTCTTTAGCTTGTTTAGAGGAAGAGGAGGACTTGTCTTAAAGGAAGTAGTTAGAATCATTTCCCCGAATATTTGGAAAGCCATATTCCTAAAAACCACACCCGGTTTGTCGACATGAGTGAAAAAGGTAAGTCTAAGGATACAAAGTTAAAAATGACACAGAGTAATTAATCAATCCATCAATCATTTATTTGTCCAGAAAATTATTTCATACAGAAATATGACATATATATATATACATAATATGGAATTTAAAACATACTATAAGTATGAAAATATACTGTACATTAAAATATAACTCGACTGACGAGGACATGAATTTGCCAAAACGCAGACGTGTAACGCCAGCCTCGATTAGAGAAGAAGAAGAAAATTATTATCAAAATTTATGTGTCAGGATAATAAATATGAACCACATACCCATATAAAATTACAAGAGAATACAAATAAAAAATACATTTTTTTTATTGTGACATCCAGAACGAATAAGTATAAAATATCAAATACAACATATGTAGTGGAACACACAGAAAAGCAGAAAATAGAATTAATAGCATGAAAAAAGAAGAGAGCGAGAGATAAAGAGAGAGATAGAGATAGAGATAGATAGAGAGAGAGAGAGAGGAGAGAGAGAGAGAAATGAAGATAAAAAAATCCAGACCATCAGGCAGAGGATCGGCGGCCAGAATAGTCCAGACATAGAACCTACCAAGAATACCACAAAACAATTACACATAACAATGAACAAATTAAAAAATACATAACCAATATTAGAAGGTAATAAGGAGGCAATGTAGAGTAAAACTGGCAGAATCCAGGAAATATAGAATATAACTAATGTTTAACATATACATAGTAGGTGTTTGCAATTAGCTACAATAGGTATGCAGGCAACATAACCAAACTGTTAAGGGGAATAACAAGACCAAACATCAATAAAACAAAACATGAGACAGGGGACAAATAAAAAGACATACAAAATTTGGGACAAGGAAAGGGGGAAGGGGGGGGGGGTGAGGGTGACAGCAATGACTAAGAGAATGGGACGGCGATATAATGCACGTAATAAGGAATAAAGGGAGAAATCAATAAGCCTGCGTAAGAGTGATGAGAAATTGTTAAAATGTTTTTTAAATAATGAGAGAGTGTAAGGTCTATTGTGGTGGCGGGAACATCTAAAAAACCGTTCCAAGTAGTTGCACCTTGGGTTTTAATCTAGTATTTTCAGCTAACTTGGTGTTTGTAGGATAAGTGAAAATCCGGCTGGAGATTTTCGGAGTATGGATCTGCGTCGGTTCTTAAAAAAGGGTGGAAGGTGGATTCAGTAGGCGGATGGTAGAGAGATTGTGATAGGTCTGTGTACATAAAAATACCCATTGCGAAAAACATAAATATCGGAAGTGTTCAGCATGTTCAAGGAGTGAAATAATGGGTCTGTGTGCGCCAGCATAATGAATTGGACATGTGCGAATTGCTCTTTTTGCAAAAGGAAGAGAGAGTTGAATGTGAATTGTTTTTTTGTCTGAACACACAAATTGCACAGTAACTTAGCTATGGGGAGGAATAAAGGGTTGTTATGGAGGGTTTTGTTTGTAAAGGGAAGTAGGGGAAGATAGGACGGACTTTGCGGTATACCACTATATTTAGAAACAATTTTAGAGATGTGGGCTGTGTGAGAATGCCAAGAAAGGTTGTTGTCAATAATACAACCAAGAAATTTAGTGGTGTTTACTTCCCACTGTATAATTATTGTAATTTGTATTTTAAATTTTGAATATCTGGTCTTGTACTGTGTTTATTTTGAGATCATAAAATTGTTTAGCCCAATATTTAGGGACAGTATTTAGTTTGAAACAGTTGGAGATGATAAAGGTATAAGTCATTATTGACCATAGTTTCGAGTGCCCAGGGTTCTTCATGGTGAAAAGACTATTAGTATTATCCGCAAATAATATATAATGAGGAAAGCTGGAGCAAAGAGGAAGATCATTGATTGTAAAGTAAGAAGAGAAGAGGACCCAATACGGAGCCTTGGGGTACCCCACAGATGATATGGGAGGGCGGAAGAGTTTCTGTACCATATATTAACATATGTTTCTGTCCGAAGGTAGTTAGATATCCATCGATTGGCAAGACCCTTAATGCCATAATGCTTAAATTTATTGACAAGATGTATGGTCTATGTGTCGAAAGCCTTGGCTTAAATCAAGTACAGATTCCAACAGAGGTAAGCTTTTTATCCAAATCCTCAGAAACTTTTGTGTAGAACTCATTAATGGCCATGTTGCAGTGGTCCTTTTATGGCGGAATCCAAACTGATTAGGACAAAGAATATTACGCTTTGAAATAAAATAAGATTCCTAGTTATATCAATGATCCTTTCAAACGCTTGAAATTGTAAGTAGTATAGACTAGGCCTATAATTGTTAAACAAGTGAGAATCGCGAGCTTTGAAAATGGGAATGACCCTTAAGCAATTTTGAGTTTCGCAAGGAACAACACCAGTTCTAAAGAACGGTGAAAACATGGACACGAATTGAATTTATTTTTAGGGAGGACTGTCTTAAGGATATTAGACCCCGATTTCATTGGTGGCCGGTGGTTGAGGCTTGTTTTTATTTCATTACAAGTTGCTCAATCTCACATCTGTGAACTTGGCGAGCGAATATACTACTGGGAATTTTAATTGACTTGAGAGGAGGTGTAAAATGTGGGATCAGGAGGGGTATATTTCAGCAGAGAAGAACCATATTGAAAGAAATTGAAGTGGAGCAATAGCAGCAGGTAGGTTTACCTTCTCGCCACTTTATCGACAAAAAAATCAGGTTGTTTTGCTGTTTTATTTTCTCCAAAAGGTGTTGAGGGTGCCCCACATTTTGTTCATTTTTGTGTCTAGATTCAATTTCAGAAGAGATGTATGACTTTTTGGGGGGAGAATCGCCGCAGTTGGTTAAGATGATTTCTATATTTAACATAAGCGATTTTGTATCTTCTGTTGGTGTTTACGAGGTTTTGCTATATCATTTTATCTTGTTGTATTGATTTGATAAGACCTTTGTGTATCCATCATCCATGGCTTAATAGGATGTCTTTCGTTTCGATAATCCTAGTCCTTGGTAATTGGGCAGGTTATGTCATGTTAATGATTTATCAATAAATTTATTGTACGCTGATTCGGGGTCGCATCTTTTGTACAAAATCCGCAGTTGAAGATGATAGTGCATTTTGAGACGCTTGTCTGCGGTTTTCAATGAATGAGGTTCAGATTTTGTTTGGATGAGAAAGTCTTGGAAGTGAACGAAAATATTGGGAAGTGGATCAGTAAGTCGGCAATGGATGACTCCAGATTTTGATCGTCTGTAAGATGTCATTAGTAAAGATTGTTGTCAAGCAATGCATTTTCGATGTAGGCCTATAATGAACATGAAAAAAATTTATTTTGTAATCAGGTTGATTAAATATGTTTTATGCTTTAGGGTCCTACATCACATCAAGAGGTCGAGATTGAAATCACCCATATTAACTTGCTTTTTTCTCTTTTTTTATCGAGATTAAAGTTTTTTCAAGTTGCGACATAATCATCAAAATATAATCGTAGACGTAAGGCACAGAAACAAATAACGATAGAGAGATTTATCGCAGATATTTTATATATCCCGAACGTTCGCTTAACTGCATTCAAATGCATTTTCTTTTGAAAAATTCCGACGTACACCTGGTTTGTTTTATGGAGAAATTGCCCGCTGAGATTAAGCAAGAAAAATAAAACACTTAAAAAAAAAAAAAAAAAAAAAAAAAAAAAAAAAAAAAAAAATTACATTATACTGTAAAATTAATGTAATCAACAACGCTTAAAAACATTTATATTTGGTGAGTTATTACCACAGAGATTGGTGAATGTGTGGAGAATAAAAAGCACGACGAAACACCTAACTTAGTAGGCCTATCACAATTTTTTACATTGGCATATACTGTAAAATGTAGCATTGGTTGTAAAATGTATTACAACAACTGTAAAAATACAGTACAATTGCATGAAACCTGTAAAAGCTATTTTTAAACGGTTTTGTTTGGCAGAATTGCTGCCAGTTTTTTCCTGTAAAATTTACAGTATTTTTCTCCTGTATATTTAGAGTACTTAATGGTATGATTGAAAAATTCATATTAGTGTAAAATGTTTTCGTTACTCATTAAATTTCGAAAAAGTCTTCACTTTAGATTTTGTCATATTAGGCATGAGAAAAGTGGAAATAAAAATGTACCGTATTTCCTGTACAAATTACAGCCAAAATACTGTAAGTTTAGAGCCTTGTCAGTTATTTCCTTGTGAAATGCACTGTAATTTTTTACAAGTGTACTTCCTTTATCGGGTGATGCCGATGTCAGATTTTCCTCAAGGGGCGTTCGTTAGGGACAGGTGAGGGAACCCGGGGGGGGGGGGATCACAGGTGAAAATGGAATGGAATGGGTTTGTAAGGCTGGCGATTCGAAACCCAGGGCATATTCTTGGTACAGCGAGACTAAAAAAAATAGGGGTCTTTGGGGAGAGACAGCTAAAATGCCCCAAAATAAGGGGTTTTCAGCTGACAAATTGCAAAAATTTCAAAAAATGGGGGTCTTTTTAGAACATTTGCAAACATTTCACCAAAATAGGTTTTTTAGTGTTTATTGTGTCTTTATTACTGTGTCTTTATTACTTTGTGGTTTATACGTTGTGTCTGTATTACTTTGTGCTTATTATTTGGTGTCTATTACTTGTGTCTTATTACTTTGGGGTATTTGACTTTGTGTCTTATACTTGTGTCTTTTATTACCTTTGTGGCTTCATTAATTTGTGTCTTTATAATTTATACCTATTTATACATTGTATTCGCTATTACTTGTATCTCTATTACTGTGTCTTTAGTGTGTCTTTATTACTTTGTGTCTTATTACTTTGTGTTCTTTCTTACTTTGTTGGTTTTATTCTTTGTGTTATGACTTTGTTATTGATTACTTTGTTGTCTTTATTACTGTGCCTTTTTTGTGTCTATACTTTGTGTCTTTATTAATTTTGTCTTTATTACTTGTTGTCTTCATTACTTGTGTCTTTATTACTTGGTGTCTTATTACTTTGTGTCTTTTTTACTTGGTTTGTCGTTATTAATTGTGTCTTTATTACTTGTGTGTCTTTATTACTTTGTGTCTTTATTACTTTGTGTCTTTATTAATTTTGTCTTAGTTACTTGTGGATAGTATTGTGTCTATACTTGTGTTTTTTACTTTGATGTCTTTATAATTTGTGTCTTATTACTTTGTGTCTTCAATACTTTGTGCTTATTACTGTGTCTTATACTTGTGTCTTTTACTTTGTTGTGCGTTATTACTTTGGTCTTCATTACTTCGTGTCTATACTTTGTGTCTTTATTAATTTTGTCTCTATTTGCTTCTCGCTATTACTTTGTGTTTTATTACTTTGTGTCTTTATTACTGTCTTATTACTTGTATCTCTATGGAATTGGCTTTATTACTTTGTGTCTTTAGTACTTTGTGTCTTCTGACACGTTGTGTCTTTATTTATTTGTGTCTTCATTACTTCGGGCTATACTTTGGGTCTTTATGATTTGCTACTCTATTTGGCTATCGCTATACTTTGTGTCGTATAGCGTGTGTCTTTAGTAATGTTATTTATTACATTGTATCTCTATACGTGTCTTTAGTATTGGGTTTTAGTACTTTGTGTCTTTATCACTCTGTGCTTTATACTTGTGTCTTTAATATTGTACCTCAAGATTCTTTGTTTTATATAGATAGACTGGGGATCTCATTATTTGGTCTTTATTGTGTCTTATACTGTGTGATCTTTATTACGTTGGTGCTTTATTACTTTGTGTCTTTATTACTTTGTGGCTGCAGATATGTAGTGTAATACTTTTGTCTTTCTTACTGGTACCTATAGTTTGTTCGCTATTAAGTGTGTCTATTGTACTTTGGCTTATTACGTCGTTAGTACCTTGCTATATTGATTACTTGTCTTTTATAACTTGTGTCTTATTACTGGTGATCTCTATTATTGTGTCTTATTGTGTGGAGTCCTTACTTTGTTGTGTTTATTACTTTGTTTTACTTTGGGTATTATACTTTAATCTATTCTTGTGTTCTATTACTTGTGTTCATTATACGTTGGGTCTTATACTTTGTTCTTAACTTGGTCTTTATTACTTGTGTCTGTATTATGTGTTATTACTAGTATCTCTATTATTGGGGTTATTGACTTGGTGTCCGTAAGTACTTTGTGTCTTTATTAAGTGTTTTTACATTGGGTCTTATTTGTATTTTCGAGTAGTGTGTCTCATACCTTGGTATCTTTAGACTTTGTGTCTCCATTACCGTCGTGTTATATAATTGTGTTCTTTAGTACTTTGTACCTCTATTACTTTGTATCGCTATTACTTTGTGTCTTATTACTGCGTCTTTAATACTGCTATATTTAGGACTTTGTGTTTTATTACTGGGTTCTTTATACCTGTGTCTTTAGTACTTGTTCTTCTATTACTTTCGTCTTATTATTGTGGTCCTTATTACTGTTTGTGTCTTTATTAATTTGTCTTTACCTTTTTGTCTTGTTTTTCGTCTAAACTTTTTGTCTCTCGTACTTGGTAATCTTTAGTAATTTGTGTCTTTATTACTTGGTGTCTTATTACTTTGGTCTTTATACTTTGTGTCGTACTATCTTTGTGTCTTAATTACTTTGTCGTTATACTTTGGTCTTTATTAACTATGTGCTCATTATTGTGTTCTTTATTACTTTGGGTCTTTATTACTTTGGTTTATTACTTTGTGTCTTTATTACTTTGTGTCTTCATTCGTCGTGTCTATACTTTGTTGTCTTTGTATTTTACATCTATTTGTATCGCTATTACTTTGTGTCTTATACTTGGTCCTTATACTGTCTTGATTACCTTGTAGTCTCTATTACTTTGTATTTATTACGTTGTGTCTTTATTAACGTTGTGTCTTTATTACTGGTGTCTATACTTGTGTTTTATTAACTTTGTACCTCTAATCTACTTTTGTATCGATATTACTTTGTATCTTATTACTTTGTGTCTTTGTTGGGCTTTATTACTTTGTGTCTTATTACTTGTGTGTCTTTATACTTTGTGTCTTTAATTTTTGTGTATTCATTACTTCGTGTCTATACTTTGTGTCTTTATTACTTTGTACCTCTATTTGTATCGCATACTTGTGTTCTTTCTACTTTGTTGTCTTGTATTACTGTCTTTATTACCTTGATCTCTATTATCTTTGTCTTTATAATTGTGTCTTTATTCTTGTAATCTCTATATTTGTTGTTTCGGGTGGAGTCCTTTACTTGTTGTGTTTTATTACGTTGTTTTACTTTGGTCTTATTACTTTTTATTATCTATACTGTGTGTCTATATCTTGGGTTTATTATTTGTGTCCTTATTACTTTGTTTCTTACCTGTGTCCCTTTATTCTTTGTGTCTTTATTACTGTCTTTTATTGTATCTCTATTACTTGTGATCTTATTACTGTGTGTCTTATTATTGTGTCTTTATTACTTTGTTTTTTTCTTTGTGTATTTATTGTATTTCTTTACTGTGTGTCTCTATTACTTTGTATCTTTATTACTTGGTGTTTTATTTCGCGGTCTCTATTATGTTGTGTTCTTTATTCACTTTGTATCGCTATACTTTGTGTCTTTTTATACGTCTTTAGTACTTTGTATCTCTATTACTTTGGGTCTTATTAATTGTTGTTCCTTATTCTTTGTGTCATTATTACTTTGTCTTATTTATATTTTACCATAAATAACCTTCGCATTTTCTTTTTTATATTAATTTGTATTTAGTACTTTTGTCGTTATTTGGGTTCTCTATTATGTGTGTATTGATTACTTTGTGTCTATTTCTTTGTGTATTTATTATTTGTCTATTGTTGTCTTACTTGGTCTCTTAGTACCTTCGGTTCTTTATTACCTTTGTTGTCTCTATTACTTGATGTCTTTATTACTTTGTGTCTTTATTACGTGTGTCTTTATTACTTTGTGTCTTTATTACTTTGTTGGCTTCTTACTTTGTGCTCTTTATTACTTTGTGTCTTTAGTACTTTGTGTCTTATTACTTTGGGTATTTATACTTGTTTCTTTATTACCTTGTCTTTTACTTTGTGTCGTTATTTACTTGGATTTTTAAAGAGGGGAACACACGCTCTAGATTTTATAGAGATAAAAATGATAGTTCTAATAGACAAGCCGTTACAAACACAACCCCTTTTGTAAACCTATCAAGAGAAAAAGTATGTCTCCAATGGCCATTTAACGCAGTTTTTTAAGACCACTAAAGTAAGACCGGGTATAAACTTGAAGGTGAATTGGCCTAATTGTTTTTTTCGGGAATGGGGGGGGGGCTTTCTATACACTGTCCCTGGGCGCCATTGACCCCAGATACGCACCGACACATTGATACTCTTCGAAATGTTAAATAGTTTATTCCACTCTAAGGGAGAGACAGGGCTCACTCTGCACTTTTCACTCCGAAAGAGCGAAAAAAGAAGTGAAATGTCACATCTTTGCCCAGGTCCTCCCTATAGTTCAGTGCGAAAGATAAGTGTGTCAACGTTCCTTTAGAATGCTAATGTGTAACACTGATAAGAAAACGACAACAGTTTTGGGCAAACCCCGCAAAGACACTATAAAGTCTACCTCTTTTCCCCGGGTGAAAATAGAGCGGTGAGAAAAATTTCAACAAAAATGGCGGTTTAACCGTGTTTAAATAAAAAAAAACCCGAACATTATTTAATCAAATACAAACCCAATTTTTAAATTAAAATTTTGATATAAACACACAAGAGTGTAAACAAACTAATATAAATCAAAAGGTTTTCATGTGTCGTGAATTATTTGAAAATGAGGAGCTAAGAGGTATGGCCTGGGAATTGTTGACACATAGTTTTGAAAGGAATCCAGTCCTGGTATAAGAGGCAATGTGTCGACAATCGAAGTGTAAAGTGGTTGACTTAAGCTTTGTATATACCTTAACGTCTGACTCCAGAGATTTCGAAATATTATTTTTTTGTATAATAATGAAAAATAATCAACTAGAACTAAAGATAGTAACCTCAAATGCACAATTCCGAAATTTGAGATGAATCGGATTTTTCGTTTTGATGCAGTAAACATTTAGGTATAGTATTAGCCCATAGGACAAGGGATTACTGTGTATAACAAAAATCCGGGTCCGTAATTAAAACAAGTTGGTTTTCTATATGAAGGAATTCGATTTAAGCTTAGCAATTCACACAGTGATTAGATATAGGACAAGCATTTTATATGCAAAAACACGATTTTTTTTTGGAAACTGAGGGGCCCTCATCAGGAAACTCTGAGTCGGCCTTTTTAACTTACGAGCCCATATATATGTGGTGGTGAAAGGTAAATGAGTCCAAAAATTATATCGAAGGTATTAAAAAGAGGATCAATGTCTCCCAAGATGAAAAGTGGTGTTTTGATTTAAAATATAGCATAATTACAAAATGCTTTTTTGTTAAAGCAATAATAGCACTTTTTTATTTTTTTTAACCCCAATTTTTCAATAATTTTGAGATTTTTTAAATGGTTGCATTGGTAACTGGCTAGTATAAAATATATACTGACATGAGAGACTCGTGTTAAAACTATGGACCCGAGGTGGCTGCAATAGTGTATTTTGGTGAGGGGCGCAGCCCAGAAGCAAAATAGCACTATGCAGTCACCGAGGCCCATAGTTTGAACAGGAGACTCGAATAAAGGCAGTCCTTAGATATTGTTTTATATACGTCATTTATATATTCATTGTTCATTGATTGTTAAAAAGAGTTATAAAACAATGAGGTTTAAAATGAGAAGATTTAGACGAGCCGAGCCCTAGCATAGGCCTCGCCTACCAACAGAACCATGCCGGCAGTCAATATTGCCGTGTTGTCGTCACCCTACTCACAGACTAAACCAACAAACATGACAAGGCTGCATTCTTAATCTGCTTTTTTGTGTTCACACTTTCATGTCCTTTCTTGATCACCATTAACCAGCGGGAAACTCTGGGCTGATTTGTAGCCGTACCGTCACTCACGACATTTTCGCGTGTATCCATGTTGACAATTTGTTTGATGTAATCATGCTCCAACAGTGGCTGACATTGTGCTAAAATTGGAAGCCGGACGTAAATAGTTTTTTGGAAGCCGTAAATGTTCTTTTTGAGAGCCGTAAAATTAGTTCTTTTGAGAGCCGTTAATAGTTCTTTTGAGAGCCGTACGTAAATAAGTCTTTTTCTGCAGAAATGGTATGTTTTATTGATCATGTGGTCCACTTTTAACCAATCACAGGAACAAGAAGATATGAATGACGGAATAAGAAACTATACCTGTAAATGGTTAGCTCGAAAGGTAAGTGTCACAACGAAGGCATTTTTAATACGAATAAGTAATATCGCGATCTCGATAATAATTCACCGGCTGCTGCAAAAGGACTTTCCAATATGAAAAAGCCGGGAAATACCGCCATATACGTGTCTACGATTATCCATTAGTTGGTTATTGGTTCAGGCAGTCAGTTAGAGGTAATTTTCTTGAAGGGTGGGCAGTTTCTCATGGACGGACATAAACTTAACAATTTCCAGTCTGCCGTGAAGTACAATCTGGGATCTCAATTATAATTACAAATCGCTTATTTTATGATAACTATGATATTTTGAGCATTCTCGTTCGCAGGTTTAGTTTTCTAAACACCAATACACAACATAACTGTGCTAAAATATCAAATTTTGAAAAATTGGGGGGCGCCTCTTAAAAATGTGTGTTATTCTTTAACGGATTAGAGCATGCGCGTGATGCAGAGTAAGACCGTGGTTCTCAGTGGCAATGCGGAACCAGCTTTTTTTTGCAGGGGGGAACATTTTGTTTGAAGGGCGAGGCAAACGGCAAGGCACTATATAAAAGTTTGTACAGTAAAGGTAGGCATTTTGTTAGATCAGTATAGGCCTTGTTGTTTTCACGCCAAAATTGGCGCGTGGGCAGAAAATCACGAATTCCCCGGTGGGGGTGGGGGGGGGAAAGGGAAAGAGGGGGAGCTTCCCCCGAAGGGGGGGGGTGGTAAGAGGGGGAGAGAGATTCCCTACGAGGGGGGGAAGCTGCCTCTCCCCCTGCCACCCCCCGATTACGCCACTGGTATAATGAAATTATGCAATATTTTAAACGAAACGAGGAGGGCAATACCTAAAATAATGGCGGAAACGGAACAAGGGGAGAAGAATGACCAAACACCAAATCAAGGGCACAGTTGTGGAAGATCGACACATTGATGGGAAATGAAAGAAAGACGAAGCATAAACGAGAATAAACAAAAATGTTTATTTAACAATGGTGGAATAAAGGTATAGCCGTGGTATATTAAGACCTGGAATTGTAGTGCGTGGGATATGAATGATGATTAGGGTTATACTCGGGCTATTAAAATTATTTCGCTATGCCATCAAATATTACTTCTATAAATTTTGCTTTAAAAAAAATAAAAAGTATCAAAATATTAAGACCCACACACGACTAGATCTTGTATAAATCAGTTTCATAGGCCACGCAAGGCCTATCAAGGTCAAGTTTAAGTTTTTTAAGGGCACTTTGTTTAAAAAACGTAAAATTCGCAAACAAATAATGCTGCTCGGCAACTTTGTTTCCAGCACGTGTTGCGCTTATTTTCCAATAACTAATTCACAATAAAAGGAGTTGCATGCGAAAATAAACAATTGTGTATGATATTCCCGAATAACCTATAGATGGTGTGATAATCAATGTTTACAACACAAGTTAGCACCGGGACTGCTGACATGTTAGAGGTGCGAATGATATGCCCATGCAGTTACAACATTCAATAGCCTTATCAAACTGAAAGCGCGAATTTTTTAAAAAGACAAGCCCTGCAGGTGCACGCACATACAAGGGAAAATAAAAACACAGCAAAACTGTGATTTTAGGAAAAGGCCTGTGAATTTTCAGATTCCATCTATCGCAGTACAGTGTACGAAGGCCTATCAGGATAATTTATCTCTGTATTTCTTGATTGTAATGATGGATGACAGTAGAATATAAACAAGGAGAATTCGTTTATTTATGGGTTGTGTAAAATAGGTCCCGTCGAAGTCGCGAGCACTAAGACGTGACAATGAGACTGATCACTCAAAAGTGACAACTGATACTACACCAGACCCCCACCCTTACTTTTGGCCAATAATAAATAATAAATAGATTGGCTTTAGTAACTAAAGCGCCTTTCATTCAAGATAAAGCGCTGTTGCCTATTCTTATTACGCGCGTAAGAACTCGCACAATCATTCGGTCATCTAGGGCAGGGCAGCTGGCAAGCGCACAATCCTATCAGCACTTAGCTTGTAATAGTCCCCATAAAAGCTTACCGAATATCGCTTGGGTCCGACGATCAAGTGAGGAAAAGTGCCTTGCCCTGCCCAAAGTGCATAAACACATTGGTCACAGCGGAGGCTCCGAACCCACAACATTTGGATCAAGAATCGGCAGTCATATCCCACTGGACCAATTTGTGCCAACACTCCTTAAAAAACTGGGACACCTAAAACCATCCTCTTAATTATACATGCATGTCCTTCCAACCTCCTCCCGAATCAATTTGCGGCATTTTTTTGCAGCATCGTGAAAACCTTTTTTCACGGACGGACGGGACATAACGACGATCGCCAAAAGATAACTTGTCGATGAACACCATCTATAACTCAATAACTTAAAAATAAATCAAAATAAAACTCGTCGATAAACTCAATAACTCACCAAAGCTAAACCTAAAAACAATTCGTCGATGAACTCCATCCAGCTCACCAAAAATAACTCTAACAAAGATCAAGTATCAAAAGTCAGGACCACCAAGATGGCCAAATGCTGACCCTTTTTTTGTAAAATGTTGACTTTTTGACATTTCCCCACCCCTGTCAGACCCAGGGGAGAACCCTGGGAAACGAATTACGTGGTTAGTAGGAGCTTGTGGCCTCCTACAATATACCCAAGTTTAGCTATTCTAGCTCATCTAGAAAAAAAATATGGCCAAATGTTGACTTTTTTTACGATATTGACACTTTTTGACATTTCCCAACGCCCTGACAGAACCAGGAGGACCCTGGGGAAACCCTCCTACATCACATCAAAGTTTGGCTACTGTAGCTCATCTATAAAATATGGCTAAATGTTCATGGGCTAACATTTTTATCACGGAAAGACGGACGGACGGACGAACGAACGAACGAACAGACATGGACACGAACGCTGCTCATTTTAATCTATAATCCCTGTTCCTAACTCGTTCGGCGCGGTAGGGACAATTCACTTATTCCTATAAAAAGAGATACAGAATCGAGACATGAATCTGTAAACGTATGTGCATTTGTTACCTTAAATACTTGCTCAGAGTGACCTTATTTTACCGGGCAGTTAAGACAAAATATTCTCAGATGTTGTCACTATATAGAAGTGGGAATACACTATGAGCCAAAAAGTCTTAATTTCAATCGCACAGTTCATTTACGTCCAGTGCATTTAGTAAATACGGGTAGTAAATACACCCCTGGTTTTTGAGGATCCAGTCCATGGATGAGAATATTGGAACTCATAGTGATACTCCCGGTCAAAAAAAAACACCTACCATGTTTAAAAAGGTTATGTAACATGCCCCTGTCCACTTACATGTCTGTTTTCTTAAGCATCTGTAATGACTATCACATCCCTGGATCATTCAGGTAAGGTGAGTATAGTCTAGCAAATGGGTTCCCATGCTGGGTTCCCATGCACACGGTGATGCATCTCCCTTAAAACTAAATTCTAACATTATTTTTAGAATCTTTACGACATTAAAATTTAGTTTTGTGTGCATGTTAATCCGTATAATCTGCTAGACTAGTATAGGAGCTTCTAAAGTTTTGTGCTCTAACAGTGTGTAAAGCCCCGTGTTCATGTTGAAAACGGCATGATTATTGAAATGTTTGAGCCAAGATTATCACAACAGCCCTAGGAGAATAATACGGGATAGAAAGACTGCGGTGATGGTCCCGCTTTGCGCTTTCTTCAGCCAATGAGTGCGAGGGCAGGCGAAAGGCTCTGGACGCCCTCATAAAACATCAGAAAAAGACGATCATGCCCTCACTATATTATTGTCAAGCGGGAAAGATTTGCTCCTGCTAAGAGACACCGAAAATTATGGCAAAAACAACTCTCACTCAAATTTCATTGTCGTCTGGCTGATGCCAACCGGGTCCATATGCATAAGCCACTTCAGGATCCCGTCGTTTTTCACGATGGCCACCACTAAACCAGCCCTCCTGGATGGTGGTGTAATCGGGGAATTAAAACAATGACAAAGAACGTCTGAGCCGTTTAAACCGACTTTCATCAGGTTCACAACCACTAAATCCTGGTCCCATTCGTTCCTGTCAAATGGCCGAGGTGAAAACGACCCCCCCCCCCAAAAAAAAAAATTTTTCCCAATGGAACATCCATACCTTAAAGCTAACATTCTGCTTGAAGGTCATCAACTTCTACCCAATCAATCATGAAATTCAGGGTTTATCCCCCCACCCAAAAATTTTTCGAGCGACTGGACGTGGAAACTATAGCATGCACCGTGGACCCGGGAGGTCAGAGCACTTTTTCAGTCGTTGTTCCCCTGTAAGAATACGGTTAAAATTGGTTATGTGGATCCAAATACATATCAATGTACACCTTTTTTTTTGATATTCCGACCGATTTTAACTTAATATTGGACTAGCACCCATGATTTGCAACACGGTCCTTCGCATTTCTCTCAGTTTTTAGGGTAGACGTAGCGAGGTCCCACAAAAAACCCGCCTCCTTTGCAGTGGGGGCTGGACTCCTTTTTCTCAAGGTATTTACTGGTGTGAAATCCATCAGTGAACAATGATTGACAGGTCAGATCATAGGTTATCTCGGAACACGTTCCTACGTCTGCATAAGGAACATGTAGATGAGGATCGGTGATGGTTTGGGGTGGTATTACATTAAAGGCAAAAAAAAAAAAAAAAAAAAAAACGAACAAGACCATGGTAATTAATTAACGCTACATTAATATGAAGTTCTAAAACTCGTAACGAAGACCTTGCCTTCCAGCAACACAAGGCAGACCATGCACACACACACAGCAAGAACATCTACCAACTTTTTGGGTTTGGCAAACATGTTTGTCTTCATAGTCAGCTCGCTCGCCAGATCTTTCACTTTTCACCCATTGGACATCTTCAGGATGAACTTTGGGCGCGTATGCCATATGATGCAAACATCTATCCATTTCCACCAGCAACACTTCAGAAGCTAAATGAAAGACTTCTGCTAGCACGAAACATGAACGACGAAACATGAAGGTGACTTTAAGACTGGCGCTTTTAAACCAAGCAAGGGGCATTTTGTGGACCAGAGAAGAGAGTGAGGCAAAGTAGGGCTGTGGTCTTTGAGGTGAGAGGGTGAGAGAAAGCACAATTCCCCTATAAGCAGGATAGCTGTTTTTTGAGTACCAATTGGTCCAAATTAAAAAAACAGATAGACAAAAATAGACCGTTAATATAAAAAACAATGGTTAAAATTTTGTAAAAAAAAAATTTTACTCTTTTTGGTGGAAATTTTCCAAAGATTGGGCTCTTAATCAACAGACATGGTAAATCTTTTCAAAAAATATGGGGTCTTCGGGTGACAGCGATGGTGTGAAAACGGACGTCCAACTTTTTTAATTTGAATCCAATAAGCTCGAATGCGTGTCACAAATCCTGGTTGTACATGCGGGAATATTGGCTCTATCAGCTTATAAAGAATGTTTAGGTTACCCCTATCCCCTACTTGTCACACCTCCCGAAAATTAAAGATTGTAAGAGAAAGAGAAAATGCTGGAAATGGATGGAGGAAATGGAATGTCCAAAAGGTCCAAAAACACAGAACCGAAAAAAAAACAATAGCTGCCTTTGATGCGAGCATCCGCTTGCCTGAGTTCATAAGAGAATGCTTGCAAACATGACGCCTTTGGTCAAGTAAATGTTAAAGAACGAAGAAGGCTCATGGGAGGCGCAAGAATGGACTACATACCCCTAGGGGGCGGTAGCACTCTTTCTTCAACATTATACAACGAAAGCGAGTGCGTATTGAACTGTAGTTTAGGACGATGTTGTTGGTGAATTAGTGTACAAGATGCAGACTCACAGTTGTCGAAGAGAGACTTTCCGAAGCTTTGGAAAAACTCACTCCTTATTATGAGGAAAACCACCTACGTGCAAATCTATCCAAGACAAAGGTGTGGCTTTCCATCTACGCAACCGCTGAAGCCAAACGTCAGCTTTAACGTAACCTGGTCTGGAACACTTCTGGAGCTGGGCCTGGATTATCCTGTCTACCTAGAGTTACCTAGACCACGCACTCTCTCCTCTCTCTCTCTCATAAGTCCCACATCAAGAAGAAGAAGAGTAAGGTTATGTTCATACCAAATAGCTATCTTGAAACAACACTCACAGACACAAGCAGGGGTGCTCGCCCACATACCCGAAGATCGACAAAACACTTGTCCTGTGCTCTCATGGCAGAGGATGCCTGCCCTGTATGGGAAAATCAACTCAGCCAAGCGGCAGCTTGATCCAGCGTTAAAGCCTCCTGCCGGCTTCCGGGTTTACAGGATGTCTTCACCCAAAAACTCCAACGGAGAACTTATACATCCTAGGCAGGAATGCTCCACCAAAATCCGTCGTAGGTGTAGCGAGCATGAGAAAGTAGCTGCCAAATAATGTGAAACGCAGGCTATGTCCGAAACAGGACCAGCTGTTACCGCCTAATCCAGAGATGAGAGAGTTTCTTAAGCAAAAGGCCACCCATTGAAACGGTCTCTAAAGAGTTTTAGAGAGTCGCCTTGTAGAAAGCAACACTTGCTCGTCAACCAGTAGTAACATCTCTTGATATTGGAAATGGTGAGCTTCTTCCACCAGGAGCCGACGCCTCATGGGCTGTTGAATGGCGATTGTTTTTCAACAGATTGAGAACCAGAATTGGCCCATCAACGGTTTCCTTGAAGAAGGGGGTAGCTGCTCCTGGAGAGTCAGACAAAACTACCTGTTGTTTGTGGGCCCACCCCACTCTCCCGATTCACCCCTCCTCGTCCCCATATTTTCTTCCCTCCCTACTCTTCCCTGTCACCCGTTCATGCCTCCCCATGATTCCTTCTCCCCGGTCACCTCGGCCGCGTCTCTAACTACCCCCCTCAACCCTCACCCCTCTCTCCATTTCCCACGCTTCGCACCCTTCTTTTTCCTTTCTTACCTGCTTCCCTTTACTGCCTTCTCTTTCCGTGAACCCCGTGAGTTTTCCGTACCCCTCCTCTCCCTCTTGAAACAGCGCAACAGACAATGAACATTCTTGGTCGACCCACTTTGGAGCAAAGCAACATGCCGTGCAAAGACAAGTGACGATTGCGGAATTTAGTGGAAGCAGCCAGACATGTTACCCAATCTTCGTCAAGATCATTGTGAGAACCACAGTATTTGGACACGATGAGAGAGAGGAGTATGGTTGGTGTCAAAACTCCAGCGTACTTCTACGCTAAGCCAGAACCCATAGATAAACAGGAATAAAACAAAAATACGGAGCACCTTTCGGACCTCTATGAACCCCCTCAGAAGAATTTTGTTGTGATTATTGATATTGATACCAACAATTTGAGCAAAATTGGTATATCCAACACGTATCCTTAACTTTCTGAGGAAAAACATACACGCACTTACAAACAATTATCTTGCTTCAGCATTCGGAGAAACAAAACCTGTGGTGGAAGGTGTTCTATAGTTTCTATTAACCCTCCCAAAGCCTTGAATGACTGAGACAATTTAATCACGAATTGGTATTAAAAAAAATATCAAACTTCAAGTTGAAGGTTGTTTTTGTAACTTGGGTGTTGATGATTTTAATTGTGTTTTGTTGTGTTTTGTTGTGAGTTATTTTGGTTTTTTTAAAAATTAGACACTAAACCCCTAAGTATTGTATTCCATTTTTTGTAAAAACTCATTGCTTATGAATAGGGTACGCATTATAACATATTGAAATACGAATTTAATGATTTTAGTAATTGAATAAGCAGCATTAGGACCGCCGACATGGAAAATAATGGGAGGAATCCCGCGCACAAGCTACCTCTGGTGGAGACCTATCAGCATTTGTCCAATAGTGAAACGAAAGCCCCCCATTTTCAATTCTGATTTTGAGAGTGATTTCAAAGAGGGAGGGTGAATTGAGAAACGCTCAAACTCAATCCGAAAAGAGGGAGATAAACTTCTTGGAGTGGTCCTAATCACTCCTAAAAAAAGGGGGATTTCACGTCCACGTAAGTACTCTGCCGTGAGATTTTGCTGAGGTTAAATGAACAAAAAATGTTAAAGCAAGATGGGTAGTGTGTAGTGAAAGTTATTCCCTAGCTAACTAAAAACAGTTCATACGTTAAAGTGTTAATAAGTGATTTTTAAATACGCATATAACCACAAGAATTTATGTAATAAGCTTAGCGGGCATGTCCTTACAATAGGATTTTCGTCCAATCCCCGGGAAGGTTATTAAACAATCTACCCCAGTTAAAAGTTTTTGAACCTATTTTGTGTTAAACCACAAAACACTTGTCTCCATTTTGTAAACATGTTAAAATCCTATAAGCCACCATAACATCCGACTCATCCCCGTGTTATGTGTGTTTAGAGCTGAGACAATGTACTTGTTCTCATACCTATTATGAGGTTTAGAATGCATTCAGTGGGAATCGCTGAAAAAAAAACTTGCCTATAACGTTAGCAATTCACAATATCAACACTCTACATTGTTATTTGCGCCACAAAAAATCGCCAACTTCTGATCAAAATTGCCAACATATTATAAATGATTAGGACTATATGACATTTAAATCAACGTAATGTTGTTTTTTTTCTTTCATAGATTTTAATTCAAATATCTAATACTTCTGCATTTTTTTTTAAAAAACATTAAAACCCCACACATACTCATCGCATTCAAAACCCATCTGTCGGTGGAGTCACGGCAACCCACCTCAACATAAACAAAATCACTGAAATTTCAACCCAAAAACTGGATACAGTATATACATCTGCACATCATAACCATTACCCTCACGATGTCACCCCGAACAAAAAAGGGAGACCACTCCCAATCAATAGTTTGCTCAGAAAGAAAGCTACGTCGTATTTAAAAATATTACTTTGATTTAGTATTTGTACTCACGTTTAAAAATGTAAAAATGTCTCTCGTTATAGTCTTGTTCACTAACAAGAGGTGTTCTAGGAACAGCTGTCCACACGTTTTTAATTGTCAGAATCAAAATATAGATCGTCGTACTTAGTACCCACGTTTTGAGTGTCGGTACCTTGTAGCGAAAAAACCTCGGAATATTCCATGTTAAATATTAAGTAAGAGCAGTCGTCACAAACTTCTACAATGTACAGAAAGTGGTATGTACTCTCGAACAATAAGTACTAGTATCGGAATTTACACCTAGAATATATACAAATTTTCCATTGAAAAAAAATCCAGCACGTGTAGACTGAGTACTGGCAGCGTAAGAAGGATTGTCCCTGTCAGAGGTCGAGCTCACACAAAATGTATCGTACAAACTTATAGAAGTGCCAAGTTAAAGATCTTGAGAAAATGTGTAACGTTAGGCTTGAGGGTAAGGATAGAGGCTTACCCCGCGATTGGGTAAGATTGTGGGGCGGTAATCTGTCAGCAATGGAAAAGAAAGACCTTGGGTAAATCCTGCTAGTGGGGGTGTGCATCGACTGAAGAAGGGATCAATGCGTGGGTGTACCTAGGTGGTATAGTTCCCGCGTGCTGTACGCTGGAAACTCAGACATGGATCTAGCAAATCATTGTCTCTAACCTTTAAAAACAATATTGTACAACATCTTGACGATAGTTTGAAAATACTTCAATAAATAATCGCCTCCTGATCTCAGACGTGGCAGGAACTTTCCTCGTGACTGGTGGTCATCGCTAACGCAGCACGGAAGCATGGTATGTCGGTCCAAAACAATCTAAGGACTAAGCTTTCAAAATAACCCCAACGTGCCGATCTGGGTCTGGATACAGATTCTGAGAGAGTAACGTCATCCTGGCTAGGTACGACGAAAACGGCCCCCGACCCTGCTTGGCTGAGCATGGTGGAGTAGAATTCCGTTATCATACGAAGAACCAAGATATAACACAACTTCCAGCGTAATTTGTTTAAAACTGCATGCAGGAAGAGTCCTCAACCTTCGGGCTTAACCTATAGTCACGATTATATAGTGGTAACAATCTTGCTAGTAGTGGTAATTTCCAGATATAAGTACACAGACCTTAGGAAGAAATGCGTTTCCTCTTACTTTAGAAGTGAGTCGTGCTTCGGAGAGCCTATTACTTGTAGTACACAATCCTATATCTGTCAAATAATGTGATAGGCAGGCTGGCCTAGGGGCCAGATCAAGCAGTGTAAACAGCCACTTGAACGATGAAAAGATTTGACCTCTTTCCGTACAGTTGCATGGATTGCCAATAATCCATTCTCAAAAGCCATAAACTTATTGACGTGAGTCAAGCTCTTCCACGTCTTGAGTCGAATTTCATTTTTTCAAACCAACTGGGAATGGCGCGGCTTGGTCGCGCGTGACAATAAGTGTTCGTAAAAGAGAAGTATGGGTGAAAGTTTGTGCAGGTTTTGACGTGAAGCAGTAGTTGATCCTATAAGTCATTTAGTAGGTGGTGGTTAGACCTAAATTCCCACTTTTAAACATCCAAGGTGACGAAACTATTAGTGACATCATAGGATGTTATTTTGCCCGGTAATAGTTCAGGCTTAGGAAATTCAAAACTACAAGTTAAAAGGCAACAAAACAACAAAAGGACATGTCCCATGTATTACCACTTCAATATGGTATAAGAATTGAAGAAAAGACATAATTGGTTCATACATTGGTCTCCCAATGGGCTGCGTGATTATGATTTGTTCGATAACGGAAATGCCTGAGCGCAGAAGGAAAATAAACTTGCCCCGGTTATATGAGCGACAAGTGACAAGAGTCGATCGTCTGCTATGAAACAATGTGCAAAAACAGTCGTTATGAATTTGCCTCTTTTCCAGTGGCTTGCCAATACGCTCAAAGGTCGCGTTTGAGAGTTGTTCAAAAAGCAAATCAGTAACCGAAATGCAAAAAGGTCAATTAGTCGAATGGGGGGGGAGCCTGTCCTTGTAAAATAAAGGCGAGGGAAGAAAATGTAAGCTAATTAAAACACGATTTTTCACATTTTTTTGTACGGACCGTCATGGAAAGATTGTTTTCGTGTATTGTTAATTATGAGTCGCTTCGCGCGTTTTATCACTCTACTGTGAAATTTTCCACATCTATTGCTAAAAATTAACGGTTTATTAAGTTAAAATTTAATTAAACAAACCTTACATTTGGACAATTGACGCTGATAATTTAATTTGAAAAATTCAGTTGGTTAGTCATTCAGGTGTCTGGAGCTGTTTGATTTGCAATAAAATCATGTTTATCTCTATCAAGTCTTATTGAAGTGGTAAACATGGACATGGCCTTTGTGGTTTTTGCCTTTAAACATTGTAGTTTTCATATTGCGTAATAGTTTAAACTATTACGAGGCCACAAAAAACATTTACATCACGTTTGAGTTGTAAATCGACGCCCACCGGGGGAAATCTCCGCCCAGTGAGTAGGGGGGCGGAATGGGATGATGGTACTTGTACTTTGATTTGAGATTTAAAATGGTGGTTCTGACAGTCCATTGTAAAATGTGTTTAAAAGGGGGTAAAAAAGTGGTAATAAATAATAAAAAACACCACCTGTTACCATTCAAAGGACCCCTCCCCCGTCATCCGCCTGCCTCATCTGCAAACTTGAGTTTGGTTATATTTTTCTCATCTCATCCCATCTGCAAAATTATTTGGCTGGCTTCTTTACAAGCCAAACAAAGTTACGAGTTCCAAAAAATATACATTGCGAATCGAGTGGTCACATTTATAATAATCGGTAAATCATCTTATTCACCATATATTCTGCGAAATATTACCTATAATAACAGGGGCGTTATAAATACAGTTCTTGTTTATACTTAACTGTGTCGTGGGAATTGAGACTTTGAAAAACCTTGTCAGTTTATTCACACCGACAACGCACATTCCGTCAGTGTGACATCGAAATCTAGGT
The DNA here is from genome assembly GCA_023653785.1 of Ophioderma brevispina. Classification (NCBI taxonomy): domain Eukaryota; kingdom Metazoa; phylum Echinodermata; class Ophiuroidea; order Amphilepidida; family Ophiodermatidae; genus Ophioderma; species Ophioderma brevispina. The sequence goes on from JAMKCH010069620.1 coordinate 38,760, forward strand.
TAAGACACAGTAGTATAATTTATATTTATTTTATTCTGTGATTCATGTAGAAATAATTCCAACTCGTAAATCGTGGAAAATATAGGTAAGGAGGCCAAGATGAGGGCATTGTCTTACGAGAGAGCAACGCGTCTTGGAGACATTAGTTTTTGGCACACAGATTTGGCCTGCGGTTGTTAGTACAATTGTGCGAACAATAGATTTAATTCTCAGATGTATGTTTTTGGTAGGGGAATGACCCCAGTAGGAAAGGCAACCGAAAATGCCGAATTCTTCAGATCATGCGTCATCAGCAGTGCCAAACTCCTGAAACTATTTGCGTATGAACTGAGAAGAGAACACGTAAAAACAGTGTTGAGAAAGTGAAGGCAAGGTGGTGTTTAGGTGTTTAATGTTAAGCAATTAAACACTTGGTGTTTAGAATTATAACTTTGGTGTTTAGAAATAATTCGAAATAAACAGTTGGTGATTAGATTTAGATATTTGACATGTTTAGAGATACACGTTTTAATTTAACGTTTGAATCTTAAACAGTGAAATTGCTCTAGCTGGTGTTCTCACGTATAATTACAGAAATTTTAATGAGAAATATACATTAATATAGGCCTCCTACCGTGTCCTTGGTAACAGATGCATAAGATATTTTGGAGGAAAAATGAGGCATGTTCTTTTGACTCGTGAGACAGGTTTCTGGTACAAGGATTTTGAAGTGGGGAGCGGGAATATTGTCGAAACTCAATTTGCGATTTTTTTCCGCTTTCGCTTCGCTTGCCGTTGACCCAATTTTTATTGTTTTTAAACTTCACACTTCAAAACCTATAGTAGTAGCGTAGTAGTGGGGGAACAACATGAAACCTGTGCTGGCACTGAAAACAAATTTTTACGAAAAGGGTCCTTAATTTGACAAATTAAAAAATTGTCATACAAATGGATTTTTTTGATCATTCACGAAAATAACGGTAAGCTGTTTTGATAATGTTCAATTAACAATTTATCAGCTTTTTCAAATGCCTTTTTAATCATCACAGATATTTTCACATGACTTATAAACTTTCACTTTTTTAAGATTGCATGAACAAAATTAATGAATGAGAAAAGTGTCGTTTAACTTGTCAATTTTAGTACCTGACAATTGATATAAATAAAGTGGCAAATAATGGCCTTCATAATTTGTCCATTTTGATGGACATGAACTTATTTCATGACAAACTATAAATTCATACTTCGTCATTTAATTTGTCATACCACTCAACTTTATTTGTTATGTACTACCCAGAAATTACAAAATTAAAACAATTTTGTCATCCATCATACATCATTTGTCATGGCAAGTTAAAACTATAAATTATTTCGCGCGGGTCTCCGCTCTCTCTCGCTTTCCGCCTCGCTATATCAAAGAATCAAAATAAGCTGTGGGCCGCCCCATGACCTTTGACCCCTGGCACGTGACTTTGATCTCATCAACATATGAGGGATCGCAGGGTGCACCTATGACAAAAAGTTTTTGGTTCCAATTGAACGTCCCCCCCAAGTTTTCAATTTAGATCAATTTACATTTTTATAAGCCCCATTTTTTTCAACTTGACCCTCACAGACCTTTGACCTTTCAACATGACCTTTTGCCTCATCAATATGAGGTAGCCATTGTGCACCTATACGAATTTTGGTTCCAATTTGAATTAAACTTTTCCAATTTAGGTCAATTTAAAAAAAACTTAACAATTTTGACACAAACACAACAAACATCCACACATACCCGCATATATACACACGCACAAACACGGATTGCTAAGCTGGTTCCCTTCCAGCTATGATCGGGCGGCCCACAAAAAGTGAATTTTTTAATAAAGTTCTGAAAATATCTGTAATTGATAAAAAATAATTTGAAAAGCTTATTATTGGTTAATCTGAACATTACGAAAGGTATTTTAAGCCTTTTTATTTTTCTGAATAATAAAATATTATTTGCAAATGACAATTTTTTTATTTTGGTCAAATTAAGGACCGGCCTTTTCGTGCCAATAATTTTTCATGTGTTGGCACACGCACGCTGTCTTGGCAATGAGGAACATGGCAAGCAAGACATGGCCAATTTCCAAATGTAACGTTTCTATGAATTTAGACACTCAAACACAAGTCATATGTTTTTCATGATGCAAGCCCCTTTAGTTTCGTAAATACGCGGTCTTGTGACTCCCAGTTTTGATATCTTAAATTGCGTTTCCTACTCTCTAATGTAAAAAAGAGTGATAATACGAGTGAATCTTAATTCACTCGAAAAAGATTTTAAACCACTCAAATAGTTCATTGTGTTGGTTTACACTGTAAATGGAGTGTTTTGTTTTCGTCATGGTTTAAATCCTAACATGTTTTAGATTTACACCTAAAAACAGTTTCCTACACTCCTAAACATGTTTAGTGGCTTTAAATGTAGGCTAACATGTTTTGTCGCCTACTTTCTAAAAACACTTCATTTACAGTGTAATCCACATCCAAAAAGAGAGAAAATCACTGAACTTTCCTCCAAAAAGAGTTTTGCAAAAGAGTGAGAGTGAACAACCCACCTAAAATGGTGTTGTTCTCCATTTAACTCTTAAAAGTATACATCATCCACATCCTTTTTTGCGTGCCTCTTAGTCCCCACCGCTCCCCTCGTGCCCCTGTGCCCTCCCCCCGTGCGTGCCGCTCTCTCCCTTTCCTCGCGTGACGTGTCTCCTCTTAAAGATGGCTGACAACACATTTTAGAGTTTGTGTTTATACCTCTCACTCTTTTTGGAGTGAAATTTCAGTGATTTATCTCTTTTTGGAGTTGAATTAACCAACTGTATGCAACTATTTTTTTACCCTCTTTTTCGTGTTACTTAAGATTCACTCGTGTTTTCACTCTTTTTACATTTAGAGAGTATTGTTACTATCTTTTCAATTTCTAACCGTTGAAGACCTATCTAATGCCAAGACATTTCTTAAAAAAAAGTTAAAAATGGTGCCAATGCATGATTTATAGTAAACAGTCATAATAGGTCCACTTGTTAGCCTTTTATCAAGGCTTTTGATTATTGTATTCAATTTGTGTGAGTAGTCCGCCCCTCTCTTGGACCGCTCAAAGCTGCTCCGCTCGGCCCCCCCGCCTTGGCGCTCGACACGCGCCTTCGGCGCTCTCGCGGTTGGTGGATCAAATGCGAGGCGTCTTTACAAAGCTGTCACTTGTCGAGGGGGTTAATTTCCCGGTTTTGAGGGAGATTTCCTGGTTGATTACACATTTTCCTGTGGAGCACAAAAAGGGCTGATTTTGCATGATTTCATGCTTTTTTTTTTCCCGCCTCCAAGCCTCCGGGGGGGGGGGGGGGAGAGCTTCCTCCAAGTCCCCCGATTCTCGCCTTGGCGTAAATAACGATCCAGGTGGGGCCCTAAGCGATGCTAGGTTTTCATGGTTGAGAGAACAAAAATGCCCATTTTTTTACAATATGAGTTTTTTAAAATTTTAGAGATGGGGGTATTGGAATCGAGACTCATTCATAAACGATTTAGAATTTTATCAATTAAAACCAGCCAATCCCCTTATAACAAATTGTCACGTGTTTAAGCCGTCGCACAGTGGCCAGAATTGAATCAAAGCTGCCAAAAGTATTTGTTGAAATTAGAATGTTGATTTGGGTCAATTTTAAGTTATATTAGGGGGTTTTGTTGACACCGCTGAGTTCAATGGAACTATTTCAATTTGTAATGACGTCATGACTATGCTGTTTTCTGATTGGTTCATTGAAACATTAATTGTAATGTATTGAATGGACCATAACACAATTATAATGTTGACATATGATGGGTTCTTTCTGGGACATGAACAATTTGAAGGTAATGTTTAGGAATATATATGACGTCATCAAAATCCTGTTTTCTGTTGGTCAGTGATAATATGCATGTAATCCATAAAATAACCCATGAAACAATGACTATTTAAGCAGATAGGGGGTTCTTGGACATGAGAAATTTTGCTGGTAATATGTAGAAATATATTTTTTTTATTTTACTGTTTACTGTTTTCTGATTGGTCATTGATAATATCATTGTAATCCATAAAATAGCCCAAAACCAAATGACAGTTTAGCATTAAGGGTCTTGGACATCTCAATTTGATGAATATCTAGAAATAATATATGCGTCATCAAATACTGTTTTCCTTGATTGTCATGATAATCTGATTGTAATCCATAAAATAACCCATAAATCAATTACTATTTAAACATATAGGGGGTTCTTGGACATGAGAAATCTGATGATACTATTTTATGGACGAATATATACGACGTCATCAAAATACTGTATTCTGATTGGTCAATTGATAATATTCCTTGTAATCCATAAAATAGGCAATAAACAAGGACAATTTGTAGCATTAAGGGGTTTGTTGACATGCGAAATTGATGATCATATCTAGAAATATATAATTACTTCATCAAAATACTGTTCATTCCTTCTGATTGGTCCCTTGCTATATGGCATGTAATCCATAAAAAACCATAACTCAATGACTATTTTAAACATATGGGGGGGGGGGGGGGTTCTTGGGCATGAGAAATTTTGATGGTACATTTAGAAATATATATGACGCCATCAAATACCGGTTTCTTGATTGTTCATTGATCACATGTATTCCATAAAATGTGCCCAATAAACAATGACATTTTTAGCATATAGGTTTCCTGGACATGAGAAAATTTGATGGTAATATTTAGATATTATGTTACGTCATCAAAAAAAATCTCTTCTGATTCGATCACAGTATGCATTGTAATCCATAAATGGACCCTAAAACAATGACTATTTTCGCATATTAGAGTCACTTGGACCTGATGAAAGTTTGAGTATTGTGGCGTCCCATTTAGAGTATAAATACAAATACCTTCAAAATTTACTGTAACCTTTAAAATAATACGACATTATCAAATTCCCTGTAACATACTTAAAAAGTCCATAAAACATGACTATAGAAACAGATAAGAGTTTAAGGACATAAAACGGTATAGTATTTTGAAATAACCCTTAATCCTAATGCCATTTTTGCCACTTTTCAAAATCACGGAGCGGCCCTCCCGTGTGTGTTTAGTATTAGAAATAAGCTCTTAGATCTAACACGATAAATAACGCTACCACCTACCGTCCGTTTTGCGGTGATGGTCAGGTTTGGTAGTCATTTTCCTTAGGGATGTAGGATATATGCCGTCATCAAAATAATGTTTCTCACTCTGATCTACATAAAATTATTGTAAATCATAGCAATGTTTACAAAACAAAAACACTTTTTGTTTTTTATTGAAAATGCATTTTGAAAAGCGTTTACAATACCGTTTTCTAATGCTTCTTTGAAGAATGTAAAACATATAAAGCATAAGACACTGATTATGCGAGACTTGGAAACTTTTTACGCATCAAAAGGATTCAACATTTATTGGGGCGTTCGCTAATTTTGTCATTTTCCTTACGTACAATTTGTACGTAACCTTTTGACCCCCTCGAGTTAAAGAATTGCGGTAATTTTTGGTTTTTCCACTCTCACAAATCGCCTTTTTCATACGTATACTTTGAGATAAGTTTTACTCCCTCTCCTCACGACGTTTTTCATTAATACATTTTAAGCCTCGGCCCGTATTTCCAGATACTTATAATCCTACCTACAATATGAATTTGGATTGCTTTCTTTTGCTGAAAGTATTACTTTTTTTTCATTTACATTTAAAGAACTTGAAAGGCAGAAAGATCTGCATAAACTTTCTGTTTCAACGATTTTTCCTTGGCATTTATTTTTAATACTCTAGGAACAAGTATTACAAAATTGTTTTTCCGCAAGCAAATTTTTTATTCCCTGATTCTTTCTTAAGCTAAAAGTTACACGGGTGTTCGTTCTTTTTTCTAACTTTGGTCAGATGGGAATTTGTTTCCCACGGATATGCTGCATATTATATACCTCCAGAACTATCATCAATCTGTATCTCTTCACTTGCTGGAATGTTCAAAAACCGAAATAATATTTTTAGACGGACTATAAATAGTGAAACCTGAATAGCCGCCATTTTGCATTTCAAGTCAGACTAACATTGAACTATTATAATTTGCAAAATTGAATTTTGTCTGCACGAAAACATATAATTAAGACACATTTAACATCTTAAAAATCGGTTTATAATAACAATTGAACCCTTGGCTGAAAGTGCATTGACCCTTTGGACATTTTTGGCCATAGCTTCCTCATTTGAAGTCGAATCTATAACAAACTATTCATTTTTAGATTCCTATGATAAGCGAGTAATTGACATGCATATTACTTCAATTGCGAAATTTTTACCCCCTGATTAACTTTTGTTTTGCCCCTTCCCTCCCCCCCCAAAATCCGGAACATTGAAGCGGCGAGCCCAAGTCAAAAACTTCAACCCCCAACTTCCGGATCAGTGAACCCACAGATCCTTCCAATCTTTGTCTCCAGAGTTTGGTCACGGACTAACAGGCTTGGTCTTCTACTATAGTAAACCTTCTTTTGCATTTCTCTGGTCTCTGTAATCGACCTTCCAATTCAAAATGGCAGCCAAAATACATCTGTATTGTATATTTATAGCATCCCAAATGATATTAACTTTTAAATTGAAGTATGAGCTGTATGCCTTTGAACATCCCAAACTCGTATCTGGTATTTTATTTTGACAACATGCTTAAAATTCAAAATGACGTCCATTATGTGACAATTTGTAGATTTTCAAGATACATACAAGGCAATCATGCTGGCTGCCATCTTGATTGTTAAGCATGTTAACACACTTGAAATGTCAGATATGAGTTCCTACGAGGTATAGAGCCCAGAATTACGCCTCTATCACAAATACTCGATGAGTTATGGTCAATTGAACGATTTCGGGGCATATTGGATTTCGGGATGGCCATATTGGAATTGATGGTAATGTTGTGATCAAACCACGGGAAGAACCCGTCCAGTAGATTCCTCGTGCTTTAAAAACTGGATAGAGAGCATAAATTTATGGCCATTTAGATGAATCTGATAGTGGTAGCGGCCATATTGAATTTCTAGAAAATGCCACTGCACGAAATTTTGCACACCCTCCAAAATTATTGGCTTATAGTCAGGAGGAATTGTGGGCACAGGGTGGAAATGGAGTACAGACTTTTTCTATTGATCGATTTTTGTCAATGATAACCTAAGCTAATAATTTCTGGAGGGTGTGCAAAATTTCGTGCAGTGGCATTTTCTAGAAATCCAATATGGCCGCTATCACTCTCAAATTCATTCAAATGGCCATAATTTTATGCACTAGATCCAGGTTTTAAAGCACGAGGACTATTTTGGACCGGTTATTGACGTGAATTGATCACAACATTACCATCAAACCCAATATGGCCACCCTAAAACCAAATACGCCCTGAAATCATTTAAGTGACCATAATTCATCAAGTATTGTGATAGAGGCATAACTCTGCACTCTATACCCAGTAGGAACTCATATCTGACATTTCAAGTGTGTTAGCAAGCTTACCAATCAAGATGGAAGCCATATGGCTGCCTTTTAAGATCTTTAAAACCTACGAATTGTCATATATTCATAATATACTGGCCGTCATTTTGAATTTTAAGTATGTTGTCAAAAACAAAATATACCAGATACGAGTTATTAATGCTCAAAGGCATACATCTCATACTTTAATTTAACTATAATACATCATTTGGTGTGGTTTTAACTAAATACACTACAGAGGTTGTATGGTAATTTCTAGGTTTTAAAGGAAGGTAAAAGTCAGCCACATTCGCCCCAATCTTAACATTTTTGCATTGCTAAAGAAACAGAAATTCAGAAAGAATGTAAATGGTCACATAACTTATTCCCATACCTGAATTTGACACCTTTATAATAATAATTCGTTGATTGAAAGTACATATAATACACATATAATTAGGTTTACTATTTTTAAAGGCGGCTGTATTGGCTGCCATCTTGAATTTCTGAAATGTCCATTCACAGGGGAAATGCCAAATAATGGTTTCTAGTGATCAAATACAATGTTACTCATAAGTGTAAAGCATAAAGCATGCATTATAGACACTGGAATCAAGCCTAAAACTGCAAAATGTGCAGGAACACGTGACGTGTCCGGATGCGTTGAAATGCATTTAGAGGTGTTTTAAGTAACACTTGCAGAGTGTGATCCAATTGTAAAATTTGAACACCTGCAGAAAATATTAGGGGTCAGCATGTTATTCAAGTAGCATTATTAAAATAGGATAATGGGTGTTTAAGATCATTTTAACTGGAATTCGAGAGCATATTTGACTTGTGAGCAGCCATATTGGATATCATTTTGTGGCGAATGTATGATAAAAATACATTACCAAAAACACTTTATCGTACTAAAACCACAGGATAAGCAGTACCAAGAAAAATATTTGTCTCTATCGGAAAAACTTAAGGGATTTTAGTGATTTTGGATATGGTAGACAGCCATATTGGAGTTTCAAAAAATGGCCACTGTAACAATTTTGCACACCCTCCAAAATAAAATTATTGCACTTAGGTCCTAATGAACTAAAATCTATCATAGAAAAAGTCTGTTGTGCTGGTAATCCATTTCCACCTAGGCTGTATCCTACACTGTAAAAATAAGGGTTTAGGTTTTGTAACAGTTATAAACACCTAGACCGCGTTTAACGAAACCACAATAAAAAATCACCAACTTTTGGCTCAAAAAGGGGGTATTTTCTTGGACCACTGTCATAAATCATAAAAACAAGCATTGAAATTCAGCGCTGTTTTCCCATTTTCTAAATCAGAAGCAATGTGAATTTCTACGTGAACGCCTTAACGCGTTTAAAACAATATTATCCTAAGTGTTTAGTATAATAAAATAAACCGTTTTGTTGTTATTTTGAACACTATAGGGTTAAGCTTCTAAAGCCTTTGGGGGTATGGTTTTGAACTTCTAAACACCTTGGTGTGTATTCTTCCTAAACCGCTGGCAAATGTATAGTGTTTTAAAAGCGTTCATGTTAAGGCGTCATGGTAAAAAAATGGCCATGCTTCTGATTGAAAAATGGGAAAAACGATGCTGAATTTCAATGCTTTTTAGCGATTTATAGGAGGCAGTGGTCTACGAAAAATACCCACCCTTTTTGACCAAAAAGTTGGTATTTTTTATTTTGTTGTTTCGTTAAATTCGTCTAGGTGTTTAAAAACTGTTTACAAAAAAAAAACACTTAAATTTTTACAGTGTCAAACTTCAACCTTGACTTTAGGTCCTCATAAACAAATCTCGATCGATAGAAAAAGTCTGTACTCCCTTCCACCCTGCGCCCATAGTTCTACTGACAAATGCCATAAGATGCATAAATACGATATGCCCCAAACTGCATGTCTTACTGAAATAGAGGTGTCTTGTGCAATTGTGTGCTTATCATATACCATAGTAGGACCATTTAATCAAGATTATGACCTTTGTATGCCTGTCAAAAGTCGTCAGATTTCGGATTTAACAAGTTCCGAAAATTCCTTGAAAAAAATAGGATTTTCACGCACCACTGCTTATCATTTTGAAGCTAATTTCTTCGCATAAAACCAAATATTTTCTTCATTGCTTTTAAAAAGCCCGCTAGCAAGCAAAGAGAAAGAAGAATATTGGTGAGAGGAAAGAGTCCGAATCAGGTTTCGGTTGATTGACTTTTCCTTGGTGTTTTGTGACGATATTTCAATATTTTATTTCAACGAAATTGCGAATGGTGGTTAAAATGATGCCTGTAAAAGATGGAAAGAAGAACATGATAAATGGATAAAGAAAAAACTAGGTCATTCATATAGATACAAATGGAAACTACACAAAATAACGGAATACATACATTACAAAAAGTAAATTCAATCGATGACATTTCCTAGCTACGATTTCATATATATTAGACACGACATCAAGACGACCCAATTCTGTAAAAAATCAAACCGGCGGTCTTTTATTAATTTTTTATATCATCGAACTGCTGATTTATTATTCATGTTCGATGTTCTTAGTCTTGATGAAAACCCGGTGTGAAAGCAGATTATAGATCGGCGGGAGCCACAGTCGGGGCGCCATTAGACGACAACAGGAATAAAGCGTGAACTATAATATGTTGCGTGAAGAGTCGCTGAATTGAGGGTGCTCTTTCTTTACCGTGTAGCCGGACTAGGCGTACGGCGGATATAATTACTTCTACACTGGGTACTTGATTTTTGTTTTGGGTGGGATTGTGCGCCGGGGATTCCAAACGTACCCCCCCCCCAAAAAAAAGAAAAATTTGAGAAAAAAAGGTCCCAAAAATAAACTAATGGTCTGGATTAGAAAAAAGTCCATGTTCAAATTAAGCGAAGTTTGGGGAAAATTTCAAGTTTGTACAAAACAATGAAATATTCTTCTGTAAAGATTTATTTGTGTAGAAAATTAGGAAAAAATCCAGCTCCTCCCTGCACCTCTTCAATATAACAGTTTCGGTGTGATTTTGTGACCCATATAGCTGTACCCAGAACTTAGTGGTAGAAAATCGCAGATGCTTCCCTTTGGGCCGACGTACATCCCGTACCATATTCAAAACTTAATTAATTAAAAAAAAAAAAGTAAAATTTCAAAGAGTGAAAATCCTACTTGAACGTTTCACTCTTTTTCCCACTCCGAACAGAAGAAACTTACATTCTTTCATAGAATGTGTTGGTCAAATTTTACTCTCAACGATTTACAAAATGAGAAAATCTATACAAAAAGACATATTCAAGCTTTTCAAACATGATTTGGAAAAGTTTTCTATACTGAATTTCTTATTCAAAGATATAAAATGTTATTTCAGACGAGTGGGCCATGAGATTACTCCACTCACTTTCACTCTTAAATTTTGCATTAGAGACGCATTTTTCTAAGGAGCTCTAATGCAAGAATAAGAAACCCGGGAAGGAAAGAAAACGTGAGATTTCTACCGGACGGTGTTTTAAATGCCAAACATGCTAAACCTGATACTTCGTTTGCGCTATCTGAGGCTTATCTGAAAGGGTATTAGAACACATTCCACGTGAATTTTCGTCGGATATCCGCTTAACTGTTTTGGAAGGCTATTAATATGAAATGATCCAATGCTTGGAAAAATGTCGGTGAGCATGATAAAAATATGGCGGCCCTATTTACATTCCTCCATGCCAGCTATCTGGATTATTTTTGTGTGGGCATGGTTTAGGTGGGTATTACACGGCCAGACATCACGATAACTGTCATACAACTATCTGTATTATAACTTCGACTAACCTGCATTGAAAAAAAGGTTTTATGTAGGCCTAGAGGGTGTATTGAGTCAATCCCACAATGCACCAGTTTTGGGAAATTTCACCTCAATAGGGTCATGTGATCTCACCAAAATCCTATCCTTAACACATAAAAACTCTGACTTTTACACTCATTTTCGCCCCCAAAGTGTGGGGTAGTAGGTAATTTTTAGCATGATTATGAAATGTTTTGTGGTCCTCTAGTTTCTTGTACACACTAAAAACGCCAAGTCAACTATGCACCGACTAAAAAATGGGGTCAAAATTATGACCACAAAAAGGGTCATTTCACACAAAAGTGGTCAACATTTTAGCCCCATTTTTAGTCGGTGCATAGTTGACTCAAAACGGGGTCAAATGACCCCGTTGTTGAAAATATTTTTTAAGGTGTATACACTTTTTATCCTATACTGACATGAGTTTTTGTACAGTACAGTATAGGTAAATTGCAATGCATTATGGGATTGGTTCAAAACACCCTCTGATGTAGGCCTAACGGGCAAAGTTCAATGTTTATATGACAGTTTCATGTTTGATGTAAAAATGATAACATTCATAACGAACCAAAGACTAAAAATTGACGTTGGGTCGTGAGAGGTCCTTTTCCCGGGGTTTCGTTCCTCCAGTACTTCACACCAAATGTACACTCAGAAAAAATGCTCCTTAGATCCCCCAGTATATAGAAATTAAGGTTCTTTAAAGAACCTTAAAGATTTAAATACAGATGTATAGGGGTCTTTCTTTTTTTAACAGATTTAAATATAGATGTAGGGCCTTTCTTATTTTGTGTGTTCTTGTTTCTGCATGCAAAGCTATGAAAATTGAAAAGTATAATGTTAAACTTTTTGGTTAATTTTTTTAGCAAAAAAAAAAATAAAAATCTGTTCTGCCATTGTTGAAGGGTTCTTCATTAAAGCTTCTTCAGTTTAAGGTTCTACAAAGAACAATGTTCTCGGCCTAATAAGAACGGAAATTCTTTGGAGTTGTAGAACCAAACAGGTTCAGAGGTTCAGCTAGATATTTACGAACTATCTGTATAACCTCGACCAACATATACTGAGAAAAGCCTTTTGGATTAAAGCTCATTTTTAAGTGTCAGTTTTCATATGTCAAACTGTTAATAGGCCCTATAATTAATTTATATTATCAAACAAAAGAAAAGGCTATACTGAAATCGGCTCGTTAAATGTCCTTCTATGCATGGTCTACTTTTACATACACTTTCAGGGAAAAAGGATTCTGCTTAGAACCCTTTTCCCCGTATATAGAATCCTACATGTTCTATAAAGAACTGTAAAGGTTTCAATAAAAAAACTTTAAAGATTAAATAGGCCCACATTCAGTTTGGAAAATTGAGGGTGATAATGAAGTGTTTTATTTGAAAAAAAGGGCCTACAAAACTGGACCATAGGTTCTTATGAACTTAAATTTGCTCTCAAATAGGGTCTTACGTTCCAAGACAAAAAGGTTCTACTGTCCTCTACGGAGAACCAAAATATTTCTTCAGACACCTTTCAGAAACTTTATTAGCCTCTTTAGAACCTTAAAAAGTTAACGGTTCTAAATTTTTAAATGTTCAAGAATCCTTTTTGACAATTCTATAAAGAACCTCTCTCTTGAAACTCCAAAATGGTTCTAGAAGATTTAAGAACCATTGTGAGGTTCTACTGAGGGCAAAAAAGTTCTGAGAAATGCCTGAAGAATTATTTTGGTTCCATTGAAGATTCATCGGGTTCTCCCAAGAGGGCAAAAAGAGGTTCTTAGTCGAACCTTTCGCTCTTAGCGTCTAAGAACTGAAGGAAAGGTCGTGAAAAGAGGGTCTCACGGGTCACATATCCGTATCCGTTCTCCTATGAGAGTAGCCCCATCCGCTACTGTAAATACCGATCTGAAGTGAAGTCATAACTTACAGGCCAGAATGTAACTCCGTTTGCTGCCTTTTTCCAAAGGCACGAGCCCTCGGTAAGGGAGCGATCATTACTTGCGCCAGGGGAATGGAAGAAATAAACTTTTTCGGTGAAAAAATTCGCATTCTCTCCGTTTTATGAAATTTCTCCATTGTAAAGTTCAGATTCTCCCTCTCTTCTTCATGAAAATGTTCATGTCCCTCCTCTCGCTCACAAAAAAATCCGCAACAAACGACCGACGAAATACCCCGCCCAGTGGCGTAACCAGCGTTTTTCGGGGGGGGGGGGGGGCGGAAACGTGTATTAAAGTTTGTTACTTGAGTATAGGCATATGTTGTTTTCACTGTAAATTAGGTCGTGTGCGCAAAATCACTAATTCCACCGGGGGAGGCAAGATTCAGCACAAGGTGGAGCTGCCCCTCTCTGTTTATGCCACTGTCCACGCCTCTTGATTTAGAACGTTTTGACCCCGGGTTTTGACGTCTTTTGGGCGCCATCGTCTGGAAATCCACATAAGTTGTGAAATCTATAGGCCCAGTTGGGAGCAGTCATGGATGGATGTATAACTTTTGTGGCCGAAAAAAAATCTCATTCCTCCTCTCTCCTTGATGAAAAATGTCGATTGTCTCCCTCTTGCGCTCATTTTTTTGATCCCCCCAAATCCTCCATTCCCTCGCTGTAAATAATGACTCCTCCCTAATAAAGCATTGTTTATATTATACTCACATATTTGCGGCAGACCAATTGCCCAAATCCTGCATGGAAATCCATCTTCAGACATTTTTAAAGGATCACAAAAAGTATTTTCGTTTTTGTTGTTGGCCAGACCTTCAACTCACCGAGTTAACCATCTGCAATTTACTAACTTTTGAACTAGTTTCAATTGTGGTGAAGTGTTAAGGCCAAGAGCGCCAAAGTTACGTATAGAGTGCGGTAAAACCACAAACAAACAGTGAAGTCAATTCCTGTTATTGTCCTCAATAAATTAACTTTACACGCCTATTCGATTTTAAAGTCATAATAGCCCATGATATACTTCCAGTCGCAGCGAGCGATTTCTGCTCGTGAGCATGCGTAACACTTGATCTTGTGTCAAAATCCGTTATTGCGCACACCAATCGCTCGCTGCGACGGGAAGTATATCATGGGCTTTACCTGGTAGACCTTCGTCACTGTTCATGCCCTCGGCGGAAACCAAAAGACACACAGACGTCAATGAAGAACACCAAACACCGAATAAAAATAGTGTTGTGATTTAAAAAACAAAAATTATTGTCGAGGTCCCTAAATCAAGTTTCATGGGGCTAGTGGAGATTATTCTAATCAATACGTAGTTCTATGATAGTTTTACATTACGTTTTATACCCATCATTCTATATGCTCAATCGTTTTTTTTAGAAATCCTGCGCGCAGCGAAGACATATCGTTTAAATTTACTTTTGGCGATCGGCCAATTTTTAGCACACACATGTTTTTATTTGTATTATATTTTAGAAATACTATTTTAAAATTTTTAACAATTACAAAGTTAGCATTTGAATTTTCATTAAATGTGGAAATTAGAGGTCAAAGGCTTAATTACTTTTTGAGATATAAATTTTAAAATTAAATACCTGAAGCTTGGCCAATTTCAATTCAAACCGTAACTTTGAACGGGAGCCCCGATTGTTGTCAAACAAAAAGCAAAAGAAAGGTATTTTGTTCCCTTATTTTAAATTTTAAATGCTCATTTCTGAGCCCCTCCAACTCCATATCGCCCTTAAAAGTAAATAGCCAAAAACGGGGTGATTTTTGTAAATAAACAAAAGTTTTCGCACTGAGTTGTAACACGGTACGAAAGAGGAAAATTCAAGCATGCTTTAGAACAGTGCGTAAGTTCAAAAACTTTTTTGTATTATTTTCTATTTTCCTACAAAACTCTGAAAAACGTCTCGTGATAGTGTATTGTACAATTAACAAAGTGATGTTTAAAGGGCCGCCGGAGATATCCAGAGAAGTCAGTGGAGTAACCAGACCTTTGCCAAAATGGGTGGGCTGAAGGGGTGCCAAGGCTTTTTTGAGGGGGAAAATTTAGGTCCTTCTCCATAGACACTGTACAAAAAGTCAGTTCATTTGGGGGGCTGAAGGGGGGGCAAGGGTTCTGTTGGGGGGGGGGGGCTTACGCCCCCGCCC
This sequence comes from Ophioderma brevispina, assembly GCA_023653785.1. Classification (NCBI taxonomy): domain Eukaryota; kingdom Metazoa; phylum Echinodermata; class Ophiuroidea; order Amphilepidida; family Ophiodermatidae; genus Ophioderma; species Ophioderma brevispina. Next base: position 54,166 of record JAMKCH010069620.1, read on the forward strand.
CCCCCCCCCCCCCCCGCTGGTTACGCACTGCCGAGAATTGCTGCTCTCAATTTTCTAACAAATCGTGTTTTTGCATGTACATAAAGCTTGTCCCCCATACTATAACTGTGTGAATAGCTAAGCCAATCAACGTCATATTTATAAAAAAAAACTTTGCAAGCAAAATTCCGAATGCAGAAATAATTACACATGTAATCCTATGATACTGGTTATTGTAACATCACGGCTTATAAAATCTTTGGATTGACATTTCAGGTCTATTATAATAAAAAAAACACAAAACAACTATAGTTTGGAATCTCCAAGTAAGCCTTTACAGAATTTATATATTCATGAAATCTCCTTAGGTTCCTCGTTCTACTTTATGTGTGTAAATTGAAAAACAAATGTGTTTTCAACAACTTCCTTTGTTCAAATCCGCGAAAATAAAAGGTAGAACCATCAAACACACTCGGATTACATAACTTCGAACACAGAAAAACAGTGGAAAAATATAGAATTGTAGAACCCTGGAAGGCGTGCTTCAAACAATATGGGGGGGGGGGAGGGGGTATCAGGAAATATTTTCTTATTCCCAACAGTTGACACACGAAGAATGAATTCCACTGTAAGGGTTACTTTTTAAATATTTGTATATGATTAACAGGCGAGGACGAGATCCTAAATGGGCTATGGAAATGCCCATGACCAGCTCACATATGGTTTGCAATCTGTTTTGCTGTAATATATAGATTTATTTGGGTGAATTGCTATGCCGCCATCGTCTGATCAAAACTCCACACCATCAGAATCTAGTAATTTTTTTTTTTTTTAATATTTTTTTCTCGAGGATATATAATGAATTACGAAATGCACTTTTAAAGGAAACGCAATCCCGTCGACATTCTTTTGGGGCCTTAAATAACATTTGTCTAAAATTATTTAAACAAATAAAGCAATAATTGAAGAGCGCCCCCAATCTTCAAAATTTGATATTTTGGCACAGTTACGTTGGTGATTGTCTTGGAAACTATACCTGCGAACGAGAATGCTAAATAATGCGTATTTATCATAAATTAAGCGATTTTGTAATTAGAATTTGGATCCCAGATTGGACTTAACGGCAGAGCTGGAAATGCTACGTTTATGTCCATGATGAAATAGTGCTATAGTGCCACCTCGAGAAAATAACCTCTAACTTGATTTGCCTGAACCAATAAAACAACCAATGGATGAGCGTAGACACGTACATGGCGCTATTTTCCGGCTATTTCACATTGGAAGGCCATTTCCAGCAGCCGTTGAATTATTTTCGGGGATCCCGATAATAATTGGATCCCGATAATAATTATTCTAATTACAAAATTCCTTCGTTTGTGAGACACAGACATTTTCGAGCTTAACCATTCACAGGTATGGTTTACTAGCCAGTTACCAATGCAACCGTGTAAAAATCTCAATTGTTTTTGAAAAATTGGGGGCGCTCTTAAAAAAAGTGCTAATATTGCTTTAACATGATAAGACAACAGTCGTTGACTTCTCGAGTTTTAAAAATGCCATTTCACATGTGATTGAGAATTGCACTTGAAATAACATCGTAAAAACTGAATTAGTAAAATCTGATATATAATGAACGCCGTCATGTACAACATGGATATGACAAAAGACAGTGTTCACATCGACGAAGTATTTAGTGGGGGACTGTAGTGAACAGATCTTATGTGAGTGTGCAAATCCGGATAAAATTGTGAATTTTGGTACACAAGTACTTTATACATTGATAATCAACAAAATTGATGGAAGCACTTGCCGCGCCCCTTTCATGGCCCCCAGCTTGGATTTCAAGGTTACACAGGGGTTAAAATTTTAAAATGTTCCGATTGTGTTGAAAAGCACACCATGATGTCTGTCTGGTTACAAGGATTCCACAAAGATATAGTTTATACTATCTGTGACTTATAGTTTAGGAATTATGGGGTAAAAACTGTAAAAATGGTAAAAAAAGTCAATTTTGGTTTGTACAGGGGTCAAAAATTAAAAGTTGCTCCAATTTTTGTAAAATGTGGTTCAAATTATTGGTTTAGATAATAGAATGAAATATAGGAATAGTTTTGACTATCTTACGTGTCTGGTTATTAACAAAATCGTCACCAGCTATTGGCAGCTATTGGATTCTATTGACCTGTGACCTATTTTGTTGGGTAACGTGAAAACTAAGCATAACAGAGAAGGACAAACTATTACTTATTTCAATCCTTTAAGCTAGGGAAACAATTTGCGCCACATATTAAACTGAATCAAAGCAACTTTTAACTTTTGACCCATGTACACACCAAAATTGACTTTTTCACCATTTTTACAGTTTTTACCCCGTAACTCCGGAACTATTAGCCATAGATAGTGTAAACTATACCTTTTCGGAATCCTTGTGACCAGACAAACACCATGGTGTGATTTTTAACACATTCAGAACACTTTAAATTTTTGACCCCTGTATAACCTTGAAAAAACAAGCTGGGGTCCATTAAGGGGGGTTGGCAAGTGCTTCCATCAATTTTATGGATTATCAATGCCTAAAGTACTTGTGTGCAAAAATTCACAATTTTATCCGGAAGCGCACACTCTTACACTACAGTCCCCTGCTAATTAGTTCAGGATCCGGAATTTTATAACAAAGTTGTGATTTTCTATATGAAGGACTTCGATTTGAGCTTAGTTATTTCACAAAGTGATTAGTATATGGACAAGCATTATGTATATGCAAAGAACATATCTTTTTGATAAATTAGTGTGCTCTCATGCGTGTAATAGGAGAGGGCCGTAGTCCGGGCTCCATAGACAACAAATCGTGAAACAAATGTTGCGTGAAGAGTCTTTCCACTTTTGGTAGATTGGTTATTTTGTTATGGTTGCCCAAAAAGTTTGGTCACGTGTGTGACCTTCTGATGGTCACAAACGTGACCGAACTTTATTTTCCCCCAATGACAAAATAACCAATCAAGTGAAGGTGGATATATTATTTTTGGTTAGGCTTAGACTCAAGGTTATTAATAAAGTAAAATTTAATAACAGATTGGTTATGTTGACAAAACAGCATTGGGTTGAAAGTAAAAAAAAAAAAAAAAAAAAAAATAAATCGCCGGTTTTTGGTCACAAACGTGACCGAAGAATGGCCCGATAAAGCTATTGAATACTGTAACTGTATGGGCATTTTCTTTAAACCTCTAACATGTCAGTAGACCAGGTGCTAACTTGTTTTGTAAACATTGAGGAAACCAGTTAACAGCAATGTTTGTAAACATGTTTGGGCCTGGTATCTTGAAATAGGTCGGCCTGACTGTTACACACTGGGCAATTGTAGCTGTTAGAGTTTTAATACTATGGGCCATAACGATTCGCAGGAATGGATTGGCAGGCAACAAAAGAAGTGACGTAGATGTTAACTGGTCTATTCTTCACCATTGTAGGCAGATTTCCGGGGCAGATTGTGAGTCCGGAGGACTATATCTCCTGCCACACCGGCCCCGTATTTTGACATGTTTCAACGGGGGACCCTTCCTTCAAACCGCTCGATTCAGCAATTACTGTACATGAAATCACGGAATTAATTTTTATCAATGGACCTGATCCCAAACAGAAAAACAAAGTATCTTCCTAAAATCACATTTGAACTTTTGTTCATTTTGTCATTGAACTTTGACGAGCGTTAATTAAAATGCTGTGGGAACAGCTATACGTTGAACTTTGTAAACCATATTCAACGAGCTCAATAAGTCAGATACCGAGTATTTGTTTAAATCAGCGCGGTCAAACTCTATTTTTGCTCTGTGTATTTGACATTGTATTTGATATTTATCTGTAAAAGTTCAAGTTAGATGCTATAATTAGTTTGGTGTCGTTTGCACTATCAGGGTTACCACTACAACCGAGGATCCTATTAAAAATAGGAGGTATACAGTAGAGTGTAAAATCTGTACAAATTAATATACCTGGTTCGATTGCCAGAAACAATGGAGATAGAAGGCAAAGTTGGTCTGGTAACTGGTCGTACAGATGGAATGAGTAAAGCTTTCGCAGAGGCATTGTTGAAAAAAGGAGCCAAGGTACGAAATGAAGTAGATTATTGTAAAAAAAATCATGAACGTAATTGTTTAATGTATTTAAACAATGCTTGTGACAGTGTGTATTATACAGTGCCGTACCGACCGGGGAGTTAACCACTTAGTTTTTCGATTGAAATTTCAGGACAAAATGGAATAACATTTGCATTTTGGTTCCAATTGAAAGGATTGTTACGAATTTTGACCTAATAAATTTGGGCCAATTCGCGAGCATGTGGTCACGTTTAACACGGGTTTAACACCAAGACAGCTTGGAAACAGTTTGCTGGAAACAGTTGGATCCTCTGGCTCGATTGCCTCGATATGCGATATCACCCGTGGGATAATAAAGTATTATTCATTATCATACTCATAAGTGTTCCTCTTTTTTTTCGTGTGAATGTGCATTTGCAACTATTTGCGTGTTTATTGTGTCACCATTAACCGTGATCTAAACGATTCTTCCGGTTCGCGAGGCTAGACCTGTTGGAATAATCTGACAGTTTGTAGACCGACTTACTACGGAAACTCTTAAAGGTGTAAGCTTAGTCTTTGTCAGCCTCGACCCTCACCCCGCCAGGGTATTTCTGTAATAGATTTACTGCTGTGACATTTTTACCGCTTCCTGCAGATAGTCTTACCGAATAAACTCATGCACAATGTCTCAACTCGAAAATTACGCCTCGAGTTCTGTACTGCATTAAATCAGCACTGAGCAGATCAGTAAACATATCCAGGGCTAACTCCCGAAGTGGTACGTAAACAGACGAAGCTGATGCAAATGGAGGGCCATATTCATATAGGTTCTGGACGAGCTTGGTGATAACCTTCCCTGCAAGTGAGAGAGGAGAATCGCCGTCATTCCTTGCCCAGGACCACACAATGCCAAGATTCCCACTGAATCTGGAGAAGCCCTCGAAATGGGTACCGTGAGCGTGGTGACGGCCTTCCACAGTAAACAACAACAACAAACAAACAAATAAACAAAAACAGTGCCCCAATGCAAGATAACCTTTTACAAAACTACAGCCACTTAGCTAAATTGGCTCACTTTCAACATTAACTGATGTCGGACTGCCTGTTTCGGAGTGATGGTGAGCTATGGTGTGCCCTCAGGTTGATGGTTTAAAAGAGCGATTTCTACGGCGACCTGTAGACGATGACTGTTGGGAAGAACTGTCTGAGAGGACTTGAGCTGTCATACTTGCCGGTTCATCAAAGTATCCCGGAAGTAGACTAACTGGAATATTGTACCTGAACTCCACCCCGTAGCTTCCATGTTGTTTCCGATTGACGGTCCCTGTATACGACCCAAGAGGACACCTGACTCCTGAAGTTGTGACAACCCCACCTCCACACTGGCCCTTGTACTTTCCTTCCGCGCTCCTGACGCTGTCTTGTATGTAAACGATATCACCGTGCAATGAATTGACTTGACACTGCCTTGCACGGCCAAATTGTAGTCAGGAACAGGTGATCTTCAACCCCTTTGTAGGATTCTGAGAACTTGAGAACCCTGAAGGGGCACCAATTGTGAAGTCCAGTCCCTAGTTCTTGGAGGGGAAGCCTGCTCTAGCGCACCCGCGCACTTCATTGCGGGACTACACCAAATGATTTTCTGCTGTGAAGAAAGCGTTCATGTCAGAGACTCGCTGACTGGATGCAGCAGCTATTAATAGGAATGTGTCTTGCCAGGTCTTGCAGATCCGCTTGGTGAAGACACTCATCTCATACCATTTTTACACCAGAAGTCGTAGGACCCGATGCAAGTCCCACTCCTGAACCAGAGATCGCTCTGGAGGGCGTTTGTGGAACATGTCCGCGATGACGTCATGTAGAACCCCGGAAAAAGACCCTACGGCAACATCTTCAACATCACGGTATATAGAAGCCACTAATGACCGGCAAGCACGACTGGAGTGGACAATGGCACTCTTGTTTAACTCTGAAGTCAGGAAAACGTCTATGACTCACTATAAGAGGATGTTGTCCCTGCACCACTGCGTGAACTTCCTGGTCTTGTATTTTAAGTCTTGCATATTGATGAACCGGGCAAGTATGACAGCTCTTTAAGTCCTTTGGCCTTCTGCTGTCAAGGCTGCGTAATATTGAGCAAGTACTGCCGCCATGTAGGAACCTGATTGCAAGGTAGTCGGGTTCAAGAATCAAAATTCCCATTCAGAGTCTGAAGGTAGTATGGGCCACTTACATGAAGGTTGTCAGTCTCGGGAAACATGTCTATCTGGGAGAACCATGTGCTATCAAGCCCATCTTGCCCTGACTGGAGTTTGAGAGCTTCTCCAGCACCCTTGGTATAATTGCCAGAGACAAGAAGGTTTATCTTGCGATTCTGTCCCAACTTATGGTTATTGTATCCGAGCCATTGGTTTTGTATCCTCTCGCATAGTTGGTCAATGCTGGTTGTTTCTGACTACCTTAAACAGGTTGATATGAGGTCGCCTCAACCAGTAGAACACTGCTCTACAGACTATTCTCAAATTAGGTCCCTCTGACTCTGCCCTGGGATTGATCATGGTCCTCTGACAAGAGAGTGTCTGCCAGGACGTTGTCTGCTCCCGAGAGATATCTGGCTATTAGTTTGGACCTCTATGACACTCATTGACTATACCATGATCCTGACTATCTCATTGCATAGGTTCGATGCACCCCGGTCTGTTGATGTACGTCACTAGGTGCAGAATGTCACTCAAGATCAAAAACCGTACAACTGCAAAAGTGCCAGGTGAAGGTCTCGAGCCATCTGGGAGGAATAACCCGGCTGTAGTAATTATTGGAGGCCCAGTTCTTGCCGATGGGGCTATGGCTTCCCCTATGATCGGCACAGATGTTCTCGATCTTGTTCTGGTTTCTACATTTCATTCTCATTTTGCTCAAAATAATTTCGTAGAAACTTAGTACAATTTGGGTTGCAATAGATCAAAGTCCATATTAGCGAAAATGACAGTGATTTAGTTCTGACATCGTCTTTAGTCCTCTTGACGCTGGTAATATGCACAAGGCAAACCGCACTTCTTCAAAACATTTCCAATCCATGACATCGTTCCACTATACCGTTTTGCTAGTTCCGATATTCCATATTCTTCATTCAATTTAAATGGGCTATCAGAACCTCTTGTCACAGCGCATTGCTCTTTTCCGGGTTTCCCCTGATTGTACATGCACGACCCCGTGCAGTAATTGGTTGGGATAGATCACACGACATGCATTATGCAGGGTGTGACGCACTGACCTCTACCAAATGGATAGCGGGCTGCCGCCACAAGGAAATGTAGCGAGTGATATACAACATGGATAGTTGCATTTTTACATGCTCACAAAGGGCTTCACTTTATTGTCAAAGTTAAAGGAATTTGTATACCAATAGAAATCTGTGTTGGACATGGGCCCAGCAGGTGTATGCAGTCTTCCGACATATTGTAAGGCGGGAAAAGCAACTTGTTGTTTCAACGGTGACTCAGACCCGCTATCCCATGTAAGATACGGTTAGGGCCTTTTATCAATCAAGTGGGTTTCTTTTGTTCAACTGTCCCTTATAAGTTTTTTTTGAACGAAAGCGGTCAGAGACAGTTATTTAAACCTATGATATTCATCACACCGTTATTTTTTCCGAAAGTGGGTCTCTGGACAGCTCCGGAGAAAAATAACGGTCTGATGAATATCATAGTGAAATAAAAAAAAAAAGGACAATTGAACAAAGCAACACAGTACTAGAAACACCTCGGCACCAGGTGGTACAAATGAAAGAAAATAAACAATAGTGAAAAGAACTCAAAATATAAAAGCTAATTGTGAACACAGATGGCCATTAATTGTTAGCTTTTCTGTCAATTACGATTCAGCCTAAGTAGTGATTCGTTATGCAAAATGTCTTCACTATTTTAAAGGGACAATCGAAAACATTTCATTGTTGAAATAAACAACGATGAAAGAATGAGGGTGAATCAATACAAAGCTGAAGGTGATTGTGGATTCCCAATCTGCTGGTTAGATAATCAAGTATATATCGATAACGAATCAGCCAGAGATAGGGATTCCAAAGTCATGGAAATCTGCAGGTGACTTCAACAAAAGCGTGATTGTGATGTCGGATTACCATCTTAGCTAATACATGTATATCGTCAACGAATCAAGCCACTAGTGATTAGAAAGTCATGGACAATCATCAAAAAAGACAATTTTAAACATGTTTGCTTTTACTTTAAAATGGAACATTGTCCGACGGCCGTACGTAGCATGGATTCACTGAATACGGATTAAAAATAAAAAAGAGAAGGGAATTCTGCCTTTGTTTTCTTTATAAATTGCAAATCGAGTGTTTATAGATGATAGCAGTAAGAAATGCCAGTCAGAATTGCTTAAGATAGGTATATTCGTAGCTAAAACTTCTTTACCACCAACCTGCGGTCAACATTCAGTAGTCACCTCGAATAACTCTGTATCAAGATCTTTAATTCGTGGTGTCAGAATCCGGGGACAGATATACGTGATCTATAAAAGGTTATTTGAACTGTTAGTACTTAAATATCAAACCTGCCTATAACAACTTAAGTGACCAAGGGGGGGGGGGGTTCACTAGGGACCCCCAAAATTGTTTTCGCGCTGGCCGCTTTACGTCGTGGGATTTTTGAGCCAAAATTTTTGTAATTGTCGGACTTTAAATGCGCTTCTTTCATACCATAAAAATAAAATGGCCAAGCCGCTAATGAGGGAATTAGTGGGAGGTCCCATGGAACCCCCCCTTGGGCACTAACGGAAGTCATTTTCAGAATTATTTTTAAAAATAAGAATAAAAACCACGAACCAGAGCAAGTTTTTTTTGCTGTATAAGTTGCACACATTTACAATGTAACTAAACAAGTTAGTAAAAATTAAAAAAAAATTTAACCCTTTATTGTGCTGAAAACAACCACTTGCATCATGGAGTGTTGCCAAAAACCGTTTCGTACAAACTTATGGGAAAAATGAAGGGTATTTTGCAACAACCGTAAAAAATACAGAATACCCTAAAACTGCTAGTTTTGTGGTACATATATGTAATTTGGGTCTTCTAGATAGATATCAACATAAAAAACTTTAATTACCAACGAAAAAGGTTGGTGTAAGCGCAAGGCTCATTTGAATTTTCCGTCTTTTTTCCCAATTTTCGCGTGTTTTGAAACATTGTTTTGCCCCGATTCTGCAGCCAAATAAAAAATTCAATTTTTGTTGCTGATTTGGGGGGGTTTGTCTATGACCCTGCACATGTGGTATTAAATTTCGTGCAAAAAATTCCCTTGGGAAAAGTGGTTCTTGGGGGGGTACATGGAAACCCCCCCCCCCCCCATTGGGCACCAACGGGAAGTGAAAAACACCTTGGTCACTTAAGTGTTAAATAACCATTCCATACGGCTTAACCAGTTCAATAGTGAAATAATATTCTCAACAGATGGGGCCATTCTAAATCAGATCAAGGCTTTCCTCAACAATAAGATTATCTCTCCCGAAGAGTAAACCTATTATCGACTATAGACGGTGGTGTTAGACTCCTGCACAAGTGAACAATGTTGTTAAAAACCCCCGCACCAATTATTGGTGTGTTTTTAATTAGAAAAAAAAACCTAACGATGCTCTTCAAGATATTTACGACGTATATGTAAGATAAAGAATTCCAAAACACCAACCGTGTATGAAAAAATAATGGTTGATAAGGTAGCTTGCCTGTTAGACTCCGACCTAGCGGCTCGCCTTTCGCTAGTCGGAGTCTAACAGGGTCACCAGAACCTTATCAAAACACTCATTTTTAATAACGGTGTGCTTCTCATCCTTGATCTATTACGTAGACGTAGAGGTCAGTGGTTTGTGACGTTTTTGCAATTAGACACGGTCGGCTCAGCTGGTTGGTGGTTTGAGGATTCTTTTGGCGTGTGCATCGCAATGGTAGTTACCGTGCCCGGCGGCAAACATAGACTCATTTATAAAATATTGTGGAGTGTCCGGTAATTAAAAGTTTGTTCGTGCTGCCCTGTGGTTATTTTTCTTCGGCTTTTGCTTTGGGTGGTCTCCTGCCCTCTTGTACTTTTTTACTCTGATTTTGGGTCCAAAGGGCTGGCTGGTTCTGCCATGAATCTCCCTTGTCTGCGAGGACCCTCATTACCGACATCCTCTAGTTTTTTCTGTTTCTCTGTCGCTGCACGATTCACAGACTGGCCACAGATCTGCTCTAATAAGCATGATGGAGATCACCTCCTTCTGGTCGATGACATTAAAAGCCAAAATGGCATTTCAGTTTCTTAGCATCGACCAAATGGTTGAGCAATTTCGAAGGACTCTGCTGACAGGTGTTCCAGGTTCTTTCAAGGTGAGAGGGTCCTTTGGAGTCTGTGTAGGGGAGATAGAGTCTCCTTTTGGGGTCCAAAAACAACCTATTGATTAAGTGGGCAGAAGGGATGAGGGCTGCATTGCAAATCATAGTCTATCCCGTGGCCAACTCTGGTTTTCCATGTCCAACATTCTGCAATGGGAAGGCCTCCTTGTGGGGACTTAGTGGCGCACTGTTGCTGTCTACACAGGGAAAAGGAATCTATCTGCTTAGCCTGTAGCAGGTCTTCCAGAATGGGCCAAGTTAGGTAGAATTCAGTAGAATTGGGAAACTTTGAATTCTGGAAGCTTGCAGCCCTGCTCAAAAATCTTAACAGACTGGGTGATGTCGGGATGTTGAACCTGCACAAGATGGTTTGTGCTCTTATGGTGTCTGCCAGGACAAGCTCCACTTTCTTGCTTGGTGGTTCCTTGAGAAAATCTCATGAGTTCAAAATAGCCGGCCGCCAAAAAGAATGGCAACAGCACGGGCACAAGCAGCCCCTACGGTTGCCAGAAAATTGCTTAGATCTCTCTGTTGGTGGCAGGTCCAACCATCGGCAGATCCTCAAGGGTGTTGTCCTGTTGTAGCTTGTAGGGTTTTTGCTCAGTTGTGGATTTTTTAGGTTTTAGCTGTCTCAGCAGAAAAGTCCCTGCTACCTTTGTGTGTGAGCTTGCACTTGGCAGGTGTACACGAGAGTCCAGCTCTGGTTCTGTTTCCAGTCCCACCAGGGCAATGAGGACTGGATGGAGCTTGAACACTAGGGATGGCTTCAACGGAGACTAGTCGGTCTATTACCCGAGTAGACTTTGAGAGCACTGCTCTGCTCACTGGTGCTAGGGGCAGATTCTGTGATGGGCTAGCTAGTTTAGTGGTTGGAAATATGGGCATAATCCTCCTGACATGTGTCAAGTTGAAAGTGTATGATTGCTATTCGCTTGTGCCAGTAACCTGGAATACGAAAGCGCAAATCCTAAGTGGCATGGCATCTACTTCAGTCATGCCCATGCCTTTAAAACAAAGGTTTTCAATCCAGTAGTTATCATCATCAATTCAACGCATGGCCTCGAGAATTGCCATCAATTGTTTTTTTAAAATGCGACATTAACATTTGATGCGCTATTTTAAAAAAAAAACAAAAAAAACCCCCCATTATTTCAATAGCATGTAACATGTTGTCATGAAAGTCTAAACATAGTTTAGGTAGTGTGAGTTTTTTAAGAATATGCAACTGACAGAACATACATTGCCCTTATACTGAGATTCTAGCTTGGCCTGTGATTGAAGGGCAATAGTAGATCCTTGGTGGGGAAAACAGGGTAATAGTAGATCCTGGAGTAGTATTAGGGTAATGGTTTATACACAAATTTGGAGCATCTGTACCCTATAAACATGGTTTAAATTGGAGCTTAAAACGGGGAATGGAAAACAGATCAAGGGGGAGCTGGATTCCCACTACACTTTTGCATACACAGACAGCTTTAAACTTTATTGTAAAATATCTATAATAAAATTAAAAATTTTACCCTTTGTATTATGAAGCTAGATATTTTAAACTTTATTCCAGGGAATCCAAATTAAATTAAGGTAATCATATATTGCACAATACATAAACAAACTTGCTTTGAATCAACACAGTGGCAGCACCAACATGGGGGCCCCCCCATTTTTTTTTTGCCCCCTCCCCCGGGGCCCGACCGAAAGAAAGCAAAGAAAGAAAGAAAACATAATGAGGGATTTTTGGCAAAATTTGGGTCCAATAAATCAAACAAATTTTGGCAAACATCACGCGATTTGGTGGCCACAAACCATTGGTTTAAAAATCTAAACATTTTAAAAATATTTCCCCCTCCAGAATTTCACTTCCCCCCCCCATTTCCCCCCACCCCCCCCCCCCGAAAAGAGAGATCTGGCACTGTCACTGGCTCCAAATGGCCTCTCAGCCACACACATCTTTAACCAGCCCAGATATGTGGAGAGTTATTAACTCCCCAAAATTAAAATTTCATTAAAGTGGTCAACTGCATACAATTGTAACCCTAGCTGTTTAAAGCAAATCTCATATGTTGGGTATCAGAAAGTGAATAAAAATATCTAGCTCCCTGCTCAAAGCTATATTTTTAGTTTGGACTTTGATTGAACAACCTTTGAACAATGGACAAAGTACAGGGTACAGAAACATGAGAGTTTACAAAATGTTTGGCTACAGTTGCTGTTTGGTACAGTTGACTTTTTGTAGCCGATTTTGAGCCTCAACTTATTATTCAATTTTTCCCGCTAAACATTGAACAAGGCCAGGAATTAGACACTTTTTTTGCAATATCTTACTAATGGTAAATATTTGTGCAATTTTAGTTTTATGCTTCTTTTCATGCCAAAAACAACAAAATGAAATCCGATCCATTAATATCTGTCAATAAGATAAAAGCCGACTCAGAGATTTCCCAAAGAGGGCACCCTCAATTTTCAAACAAATTGTGTTTTTTGCAAATACATGATGCTTGTCCATACAATAATAACTGTGTGAAATAACTAAGCTCAAATCGAAGTCCTTCATAAATCGAAAATCACAACTTTGTTTAAAATTTCCGGATCCAGAATTTTTGTTATACACGGTATCCTATGGCACTGTTATACTGTACATAAATGTGTACTGCATGAAAACGAAAAATCTGATTCATCTCTAACTTTGGAATTAAGCATTTTAGGTGAGTATCTTTAGTTCTAGTTGTCTTTTTGTGATTACTACAGAGATTTCGAAATCTCTGAGTCAGCCTTTAAGTTGGGTTGCATGGAACCACCTTGTCAACAAATGGGAGAGGGGATAAAAAGCAAAGAGGGGCAGTGATCTCAAATAGGTCGTCTTATTATATAGGTACATTAAATAGCATTTAATGCTAACGAAAAGAAGGATGACATGTAATTAATGTGAACAAAGAATGATTTTAAGTCACCCCCTGAATGACCCCTGACCTCCAAATCAGTTTTCCAACATAATATGAACCATAACCTGCACTAAAGGCACAGCAACTTTTCACTAAAACCATGTTCCACATGCACAGCAAATGACACTACACTGTTAAAAAAAATACTGTAAATTTTACAGTAAAATCCTGGCAGCAATTCTGCCAACAAATTACCGTAAAATTTACAGTATACTGTAAAAATTAATGTCATCAAAACGCTTAAAAACATATATATTTGGTGAGTTATTACAGAGATTGTGAATGTGTGGAGAATAAAAAAGCACTGACGAACACGCTAACTTAGTAGGCCTATCCACAATTTTTTGCATTGCATATACTGTAAAATTTACAGTTTGTTGTAAAATGTATTACATCAAACTGTAAAATATACAGTAAATTTGAATGAAAACCTGTAAAAGCTATATTTTTACGGGGTTTTGTTGGCAGAATTGCTGCCAGGATTTTCCTGTAAGATTTACAGTATTTTTACCTGTATATTTTAGTATATTTAATGGTATAATTGAAAAATTCATAGTAGTGTATAATGATGTTGTTACTCATTAAATTTTGAATAAAGTCTTCACTTTTAGATTTTGTCATTATAGGCCTGGAAAATTGGACATAAAATGTACAGTATTTTCCTGGATTTCCAAATTACAGCCAAATACTGTAATTTTTAAAGCTTTTTTTACAGTATTTTCCTGTAAATTGCATTGTATTTTTTTAGAGTGTAAGAGCCCCTAAGTGACCTCTAAATGACCTTTGACCTCCACATCTGTACCTTGCATAATTCCTTCACTTCAATATATAAGCATACCAAGTGTAGGCACTATTCCCATGCTTCTGCAACCTGTGTTCCTGGACTACAACTTTGTGGACCACCTCTCAGAGGCACTATTAATACTGTGTGTGTTGTTCATAAATAGTATTAGTATGAATAATGAGGGTGTCATCCTCAGGAAATCTCTGAGTCAGCCTTTAAATAATGTTTCACTTTCAATTATTCCACCCAGGGAGTCGTGCTACTGGATGATAACAACTCAGTAGGAGAAGCTGCTAAAGAAAAATTGAAGAACAATACGGAAGTGGGAGGGTTCTATTTTGCAACTGTGATGTCACCAATGAAGACCAGGTCAGAGGTCAGTATAATTTAGTAGCTGAAAATTGGAAATGACATAAAAATCATTATAGACAGGTAATCAACAGCAATGAAATCCTGCTAAACTTATCCTTGTTGGGTGTAAAATAGTGCCTAATATGTTGGTGCATGCATAGTACTAAGTCAGGGGTACGGACAGAAAGATTTATACACAGTGCTGTCAATTTCTTTTTGACATGGGGGGGGTTGATGAAAATTTATGAATGAAACAGGGTTTGCTTAAAAGACCCATTTCTAGAACATGCAGGTGCTAAAATTTTGCCATTTAGAAGCTAAAATTGTTAAATGTGATTGTAATTTACCATTTTTAAGCTATTATGCTAAAATATGAGGTTATTTTTGGTAAAAAAACACATGCCCCTCATCAAAATATTGGGGGGGGGGAATATATACCCCCATCTCCCCGGGATTTATGCCTATGTTTATACAGCATGCTGTAGATTTAACAGGATCCCATTGTGGGAGTGCACCACTAATGGCGCTCCCATAGGAATACACGCAATTTTGTACGGGTTCCGGTTACACTACACAACTCCCTGCAATACTTGAGACATCGTGTTTGGTATCAAAATAAAGCGCTTTTTCTGAAGATTTTAGAAATTTTGCTGGAATATGGTGTTGACCATCTACTTTTCACGTTATTTTCCCATTAAAAATGCAATAGCTAAATTTACCACCCCGCATCACTCATATCTAGGAATGACCACCCGTGCACATCCGCGGCCGTATCTTGGGTTTGCGATGAAACCTGATTTTGTTTCTCAAGTTATGCAATGTTGACATCAATTTCTATCGTCCATGTGAATATCGTGCGATTTGTAGCTCCCGTTATGAAGAAATGACCAGTAGAATCTTGTCTAAGCCTTGCACTTTTTTTAGCCGATTTGCGTTATTACATAAAACGTGGATGAATTAGTGGTGCGCCCCCTTAGAACCTAATGTTAAATGCCATTGTGATTGTTGCTGTTGTTGAATTCCTCCAGTTATAGAAGAACAGCTAGATGCTGATATTAAGGTTTTAGATGTGTAGAAAAGAAGATCCAATGATGCCCTCCAAAACAAAAATTAAAAAATACTGCAAGTTGGGAAGCAAATATGCAAATGAGCTCATCAATATGTGCAAATAGTGATGACACAGTGCATTAGTGATGACACAGAGTACACACAGTGCAAATAGTGATGACACAGTATTATGCACCACTACCCACAATACCAAGTTTTGTCAAATTTGGACATTGGGATCTGGTATAATTTCACCTTTTAGTAATGAGCCAATCAGAGCAAATATGCAAATGAGCTCATTAGTATGACACAGTGCTCAGGTATTACTTGCATGCACCACTACCCACATACCAATAACAGGGTGTGTTGAGTCCATTGCACAATGCACCAGTTTTGGATAATTTTACCTCAATACGATCACGTAATCCCACAAAAATCCTATTCTTAACACTAAAGAAACCCGACTTCTGCACTCATTTTAGCCCACAAAGCACTAGTACTTGGATAATTTTTAGCATGATCATGAAATATCTTGTGGTTCTTAAAATTTTTGACCACTTTTTATCCCTAAGTACTGACATGTTTAGTACAGTACAGTATAGGTACATTACAATGCATTATGGGATTGGTTCAAAACACCCTCTGTCAACAACTTAACCAAGTTAGGAGACTGGAGTCAAAGGTCACATAGATGTCATTAGAGGTCAATGTGTGCATGCCATATCATTAGCCTTGGGTCAGTGGTTCCTGTGACCAAGTATGAAGTTAACACTTAAAGGTGCGTGTTCCGATCATCTTTGGGACCCCCGTGATTCACCTGGAAGTAGTATCGATTTTGATATCAAATTAAAGGCCATATTTTTCTCATTGTCCTGAAATTTGAGCCCTCAAATCCATTTCATTTCCAAGATATAAGCAAAAAAATACATCGGTCCTCGGACTGCTTGTGTCGCCTGCCGTCACGGTTTGTGAATGATAGGCCTCACATGATCTTTGACCTTGATATGTGACCTCATAAACAAATGAGGGTTTGCATGTTAACTCCATAAACCAAGTTTGGTTCCAATTGAACTTCAACTTTTCAAATGAGGTCAATTTTACATTTTTAGCTTATTTTACAACTTGACCTCAAATGACCTTTGACCTTGGTATGTGACCTTTGACCTCATTAACAAATGGGGGATGCCAAGTTGCACCTGTGACCCAAGTTTGGTTTAAATTCATCTAAGAATGTGGATATTACAGGCAAATGTTAACCCTTTTTCACAACAGACATCAACAACAGACATCAACCACAACAACAGACATCAACCACAACAACAGACATCAACAACAGTGGACAAAGTGATCCCTATGTGTCTTCCTGCCTTAAGGCAGGCGACACAAAAATGACGAATTAATGGCTAACCATCAATATTAGCACAGTATTGAATAGGGCTTTGCAATGTGCATTATTGCTTCTACCATCAAAACCGCAAGTTTGTTTCCACAGTACTTGATGGGGTGTATATGCAAGTGTCAGGCTCTCATATCAAGTAGAGAACACAATAGACATAAATCGGAACAAAGGGGGATGGCCCGATTTAAGGATACGAAGTTTTCATCTTGATAGATTGGCATTCACTCCAAAACCCCATCTGTAAAGTTTGCGCCGATATTTCAATCCGTTTTGATGGGAGAGCTAAAAAAATGTGATTTTGATATGAGTACTGGTAAAAGTAATATTGGTAAACCAAAATGGGTCACATTTTTTCGCTCATCAGGTATCATTTACTTGGACAGTACCAAACAAACTGTGCAAAAATCTCAACAATTTTTGTAAAATTGGTGTCTAAAACATGTTTAAGTACGTAGATGCTTGCTTTATTTATGTCATAAATAATAAATAATTGTCTTTTTTTTATTCAGCTGAATATTGATGAAAGCCAAGCCAAATTTGGGACAGATAGGGGACATTGTGTGTCTGTAAAACAATGCAACAGTATGGGGATGAGGAAGGACTGGGCCAGGATGAATCTGGTTAATTTGTAAGGTATTCAAGCCCATTTGAGGTAACCACACCATTGGGTCTGAACCCTTATGGTTCAAAAGAATCGAGCCAGTCATGAACTGACTGACTGCACTGTATTGGGCCATTCAAATTTTCTTTATTTCTGGTGAATGTGATATATCTGTGCTCCCAATGGCAATGGTGGATCAAAGTGAGGCATGCTACGAGAAGATGAAATGAAAAATTGGGCTTTTAAATAATTCAGATTTGAGTTATTTCTTAACAATCAGGGCGTAGTGCACCAACACATCTCACAGGGCCATACAGGATCAAAAATATAATATAAATTGGATACATTGGCATTATTATAGATACATAATCCCATAAGGATGGTGGGGTAACAGACTGGAATTACATTGTAAAGGCTTTGGACCAACGATTTCCCGGGGAAGGACCAACAACTTGAGATTGTGAGCATCAGACATAACACCATATAAATTGACGTGGATGACGGCCTGGATGTGTTATGATCTAAACCAGTCAAGGGCTGCAACGTTGATACCAAGTTCATGTTTCAAAGCATTTGAAGATTTTAAATAAATGATATTATACTAATATATATAATATATAATATATTAAATTCCAGTCAAACAATTTGTGGCTATGTTTTTTGGGGGGGGCCTTAGGGTGGTTAAATTGACAACTTTTGTCTAACGTTCTTGATTTCAGCATGGCACAGTTAAACAGCACCAAAACAGGCCCTACAACACTTAGCAACGAGGTGGTTGTTATTGTCAACGTTATCATTCTGTAGCAGGTTATGTTTATTGCACACGGCCACCACCCATGCTCCAGGAGCAGATCTCCCTCCCTAACCTCAAATGGCAGCTATTATTTCTTATCTTTTTTTGGGAACTTCTTAGAATTTTTCACTCTAACTGGCAAAAAAATAATGACAAATTTATATATTTAAAAGAGGCAGTACCGAGATTCGAACCCGAAAACACTGTATCATGAGGTTAGCTTTCTAACCACAAGGACCAGCGAGGACTGGTGTACCAGATTTGCAATTCTAATCCTTGATAACATTTACGGAAATTCAATCGCTATTGCGAATTGTGGTCAGTACTCAATATATGAATAGCTCCGCTCAGGAATAGTTGCCACCAAACTAGCGCCAGGAGGCATGAGTGGTTGGTCAAAATCTCACACTTGCGTAGTATTGACGCTATCTTAATAGCATATAATGGCGTGGGGTCCGGGCGTGTATCTACGGCTTAGAAACCCCAATTGACATTGAGGAAAAGGGCTCCTGTGATCACCCCAGTCTTTTGGGAGATTGGATAACAGAAATCATTTACAGTAATTCACTGTTGTTTTTCTCAAACTTTTATACGATTGAAGTAAAATTAAACTTTAAAGTCTTTTCTCTCAGTTCATATTTGTGTACAAAATTTTTCCCCCCCCTATTTTTCCCAAAAAAAAAAATGCAAAAACCAAAAAATACACCCTCTTGACCTGGCAAGAAAAAAACAAAAAGGGGGGCCTTTGTTTAATCCCCTTGATATGTTTTATGAACATAACATGGAATTTAACAGAAAAGAAATTGCTGTTTTATCACTGAGCCTGATTAATGGAAGGGTTATTTTTCACATTGTTTCTCACATCAACATAGTGATTTGCCCTCTCCCTCTAAAGAGTATTTGTAATGTGGTTGATAACATTGAACTTTGAGAGCTTTAATTGACACAAGCTCAAACCCAACTTTGTATACTTTCAGAAGTGGCTATTTTTTTGCATTATCATAATTAATATGCAAATTAGCTAAATAGTATGCAAAACGATATGACTGAGTATTTCTTGTTCATATGCTTATTAGTTAATTAGTTAGTTGGAGATGTAGGAAATTGCTATGATATATAGGTACCGCGCTGTAATCATTCCTGCTTAATACCACCTTTAATTTGGACACTGGTAGATCCTCTCTGGATATTTTCTATGTTATTGAGGATATTTAGAGGAATTTAAAAGGACACCTATCAGTGATCTAGCCCGAAGATTCACACTATTTGGAAATTAGTATGATAGCTTTAAAGGGCAGAAAAAGGTATTTTTTCCAAACTGAAAAATTGACACAAAAAGATGAAATGAAAAGGTTGGAAATGATGAAAATGCAGTGTTCATAGATAGGAATCTCCATTTCCCAATTACGTGTTGTTGTAGTAATTTTCCTTACGGCCAGAAATGTCTTTAATGTTGATTTTGTGGGATATGCATTTCCAAAATTCTTGTTCAGGGGGGGAGGGGTGAACAAACCATGTGTGCACGGCCATGTGATCCTGCAGATGGATGCCTTGCCTGTCTGGATGGTCTACACAGAACATTTATTAGTCCAATCTACAGGGACTAAACTTGATTAGTCAATGAACACTTCCAAAATGGGGAACGGTCATAGAAAAATAGTTGCTGTGTAAACTTTTGGGACGGTTATGGACTATTAAATGAGCTCATAGCATATTTTCAATTAAAATGGGGAATTAAACTTAAGGTGTGGGGGGGCCATCTTAATTGTACCAGGTAATTCTTGTTTTGAGGGATATATAATCCTCCCCATACACACTACCACAGCAGATGTGTTGCCCAATTTTGGTATTTCTTATTTTCTGCACTTAAGAGGACCACACAGCTGTATCATTTGAGGCTTTTTCGCCTTTGAGAACACCCTTTGCCATAATTCACAATAAATAGATATGGCTGGCACCATCTGGCCAAAAACTTTGCGTTGGAAATAATTTTTAAGATGCAAATGAAGGAGATGCATAACAAAATGCTTAATTTCCAGGAACTAACATATCAGGTAAGTTCACACTTAATGACACAAATTGATAAATTGTATAAGGGAGATTGTGGGATTAATTAATAACTTGTTTTACAGCTCTGTCACTATTAACCATTGGTGCCTTTATGCTGCGGTCAAAGTGTGCCGTTGCTGGGGGCTAACCAAGAGAAACTAGCGGTAAGATTCGAGAAAGTCTAATTTATTAATTGGGGTGTCTCTTTTTCAAAAATTTTTCCGAAAATTTCAAAATAATGAATGCCTGGCTGAAAACACTGATGGGAAACTGAAAATTAATTCCAATCCCATGCTTGTTAATTTGTGTACCTGGGATGGAGAGTGAGGTATCGGGAAAAATAGGGAACTGTTTAGAAGTCATACGTGAGATGTGTTCTTGACTCCAAACAAGGAGGAATCTTTTGTTGGTCAATCTATATGAACAAAATAATTCAATTTAATGTAAAAAAGTATTATTACAATTAAAAGTTTAAAAAAAAAAAAAAAATATGAATAATTTTTTGGCATCTGTATAAAGGGTAACGATCTTTGGCATAAAACAAAAATTGCCATGTTCCACATTCTACAAGTTTTTTTTTCTTTTTTTAGAAAAACATATCTAAACAACACCTAAGATCCACAGATTGTCCCAAGAAAGTTAGTTCCCAACCTTGACCACTTTAAAAAAAAGTTAGCTACAGAACTTCATGAATTAATTCACCAGATCATTCATTTGCTCTAGTTTTGATATGGTAACAAAATATTTGTTGGGGTATTTGTAATTGAAAAGAGGCTCTAGTATATGCAAAAATTCTGTGGCTTTGTTAAAAACAAAAAATTAAAGACACCATCACCAAATTATTGGAATTGTCCTTTTAACTATAGATAATTACAGACATTTGATCCGGAGGTGAAGGAGAGCAATATTCGTGTAAACCACTCGTGTCCATTGTGGTGTGAGGAGTAACTTACAAGGCCTGGCCAAACCAGAGGAAAAATACAGAGACAAGTTTATGCAAATGATGTGGGATAACAATCTTACTTAAATAAGTGAGAAGTCACTTTCACCTAATGCATTTCTAAGTGCAACGAGAGATTTTGAGGCACCCAGATATTGTGTCATAAAGTAATATCATAGAGATTATACACTAAAAAAGATTTCTTACCTTGTATTAGGATTACAGAAATGTCTCAAGAGAGAACAAAAGTTATTTTGAACTTGCGTTATTTCCAATATAAAACATAGGCTTGAATTTTGTATTGGCTCCTATACGAATTAGCGATTTCAAAAATTGTTGTACCAAAGAAACATTCTGCGCTTAATCCTTTCCGATGGGGATGTTTTTGATGGAAAGCTTTTACATCAGGGCAAAAATTCAGTACTTCCGATTTTTTGTAAGGGCACACCTTTATGTGAAATCTTCGTTTGCCACATTTAACTAAAAAAGGTTGGGCCCACCTACCCTATACAATTTACTGAACTAATCACTGTAAGCTAAAAAGGTTGCAAAACCTGCAGGCCTATAAATTTACTGCATTGATCATTTCTTAGGTTAAGGTTACAAATTTTTCCCGAGAGTAGATGGAAATATGCACATTAGGCACACACATAAGAGAAGATATCAGTAGTTCCCACAATGCAGTGCTTCCAATGGAAGGTTTATACAGGTAATCACTACCCTGAGGAAATTGAAACATGGCTAAAGGTAACAGTACTGAACACAAACTTGCCATTTTAAGGAATAATCATCTCTAAACAATTCACACATGACTGCTTGTACTGAAATCTCTATTGGAAGCAAGCATTGAGAGAAAGCAAGAAAAGGGACAAGAGAACAGAGAAAAAGGCTTGAGATCTTCTCTGGGCGGGCATACCTAAGCCAATGGTTCAGATGAAGAAAAATTCTCATTTATTTTTAAGTGAGTGGAGGGGAACAAAATGTGGCTAAATTGAAATACCCCTTTATTCCCGATGAACCATTTAGCCTTGATCACGGCTGTCTGCTAAGAAAACCGACACTTGTTATGGTTCACAACGTAGCATAATTAACATTTATTCTCATTATTTGAACATTGTGTTTTCAGGTATGAAATCAGTGTGCTTAGTATTTTAGGGCTACCTGTCTGGAGAAAGATATATAAACAAATAAAAAAAAAAATGTACACTGCCTGGTGGTCTGTTGTCCACACTAGATGGATTCCAGGTTCCTATAGTCTAGGCTATAAAACCACAAAACACCTGTTGTGGTCCCCAGCCCAGGTACCTGCAAGTGGTTAAGCTATCAGAGCGGGACAGCCTGATCAAATTGCTTTGTGGTTTTAATCTCCCTGACAAAACCTCCTATAAAATGTTGCAAATGCAGAAAAAAAGTATGAAAGGCTGAACAAGGCACTGCCTGAGTGAACTTATTGAACTCGTTAGTGGAAGCATGGAACATAGGCCAGTGAAATTGGCGAACACCTCAATTAGGTGTTTTTAGGTGGTTCCATGTGTAGATCAAGAGTTACTAAATAGAGTTAAAGATATTTTTCAATATGTTGTCAAATTTTAACCAATTTTAAAAACCAAAAAGAATGTGTCTTCATTACATTTCCGCAGGCCTTTTCAGCTCTCAGCTGTCAAATCACACAATACAGGGTTTCATATTTTTAGTTTGAATTTTTTTTGTGGTGATTATGAAAGCAGGTGTGCTCTTTCATTATTCCCTGCTGCGGTGGGTATCATAGAAAACCTTATCACTCAAATATGGCCATTGTTCCAAAAAAATGTGTTAAATCATTGTTTTTTTTTTTGCTTTCTAGACCAGAAAAGGTGCCGAGAGTTTTGTGAAGCTGGTAGAGGAGCCCCACCAGGGCCAGACTTTTAATACATCCGGTGGAAGAGACCTATCATTGAAGGATGAATAGAAGATCCGGAAAAACGTATGCAAGATCCAGAGAGGAGAAATGTTGATGTTTTAATTAGGATTCAGCAGATTAATTAGATTTCAGGTTTCCCAAGTCTTTGTTGCCATGGTTTCACTCATTTTTTTCCCAAAAGAATGATTTTCTGGAGAGGACATGGCAAAAAAAGATTTCACCTATACATTGAATAGTACCAATAGGCAGGCCTTCTTGACGTTGAGAACTGATCAAGAGTAATGGCATAGGCACACCAAGACACCTCAAAGGAGGCACATCAAAGGAGAATATGTACAAAATAAAATCACAAAATCCAACTAATGTCCACCTATGAAAAACTAACTAACATGTACTTAGTTCTATAGATAGGCAAGACTGACTCTTTATAATCTTTCCCTGGAGATGCCAACGCACACAAGTGTTGAAACATGTACACTTGGCCTGATTTGAACCGGCAACCGCTGTATTACTAGCACGTTTTCTTACTTACCATTTAGCTAACCAGCCATGTTGGGATAAGGAGTGAATATATATTATCTATAGGTGGTAGGTCTGACAGTTTTTTTTCTTCCTTTAACACACTTGTCCTCTACGCTCCATATAAATCGTATTTGTAATGTACCATCTGATGTATCTGCGAGGAAAACAATGTGTAGCCTTGAAATGCCAAGGGCATCTCAGAGTAACTGCCTTATGTGTGGGGTTGTTATGTCAATGAAACGGTTCCGTAGGATTTGGTGGGCTAAAGTTGATTTTTTCTTTCCTTGCTGTTTTCATCGTAGGGACCATAAAGTCAGAAATTATTGGTGGCAAATTTCTTTCAGATGCAACCAATAATTGATTTTCAAACAAATATAAATGTAAAAAATTAAAACAAATGATTCAAATTGTGTTTTAAATGTATATTCCCAATGTTCTTTACTCCTTAACGGATAAAAAAAGTATATATTTGCCCTAGTTCCGTACCTTTAGTTAGAGTCTATAGCCCCATAATTGTGCCAGGTCATCCTGGGGTAAATTTACCCAATGCTCAGAATTTTGTTGAAATTGGTGATAAGTTTTTGTATTGTATCACAGGGATCCAAAATGTATTTATTTTGCAATGTTGTGACATTTGGTTGGTAATTACATAGCCAAAATGTTCCAAGGGTCTACATGGTTAATGGGGGGTAACCAGAACTTTCCCTGGATGTCGCTATGGTGATATCAAAAAATCCAATTTAAATGATTTTCGTGTGTCAGTATGAAAAAGGAATCATTTGACACCACTCTCAAAAAGCCATCGGAGATTACCCCAGGGTACCATATGGGGCTAGTAACGAATTTTTAACTAAAAGGTCGGAACCTATGCAAATTATACTTTTTCTAAGCTTATGAGGCGACGAAAGAGTTAGTGCACATTAAAACACAATTTGACTCGATTTAAATTTTTCATGTACTACATTTCCCCCCTTGCCGGAGGGGGGCATCAGTCCGAAAAAATTGCACACCCAATCATTTGGACAGTTTAGGGTCTATTGAAAACAACAGCAACAAAATCAAATAGCATGAAAATCCTACGGGAATACACCACCAACCACACTATTATATTCAATCAAATACTGTACAAACAGTTATTTTATTGGTGTTATTTTCGCAAATTATGGAAAACTAATAAAAAGACACACAATAATTTATTAAATCAATAGACCTCATTTATATTTTCAAATTTTCTGCAAAAAAAAAAAACGCAATTTGCACATTTAGTAAAACAAATTCTGTAACTGAAAATTAGTAACAAAAAAGTGACAAGAAAAACACCAGCACAAAGCATAGTGGTGACGCCATAATTGGATCCAAATTTGGTGTGTTCCATGTGTGTCTCACAACCAAATTGTGTGTTCTGCAATGTGTGTGTGCTTGATCCTACTGGGGTCACTTGGGTGGGATACACTTTTGTATAAAAAAAAAGAGCTTTGTAAAGTCTAAGCACATTTCCTTTAACATATAGTCCGCTCATCATCCCACTTCCAGGCGCCAGGGTCTATGCAAATTTGCACAGATCGCGCACGATTGAGCCCCTCAGCATCGGCGATTGTTGTCATGGTGCACTGGTGCCCAATCACTGGCCAGTGTACTACGCTAGTAGAAACGCATCCACGCTAAAATATGCTTTATTGTAAAAGGAATGGTGGGCATTGGTGGCTTCTACTTTATAATCTATGTATGCCATTGAATCAAATGTATGATTTTGTATACCTAAAGAGAGTATGCAGACTTGGCAGAATTGTGCATGTCAGATAGAGCACCAAATACCATTCTTATTCAGTGGGCGTGGGGTTATCATGTTAACAAAGAAATTGATTGGTTTAGGTCAAAGCTCCTCCACCCATCCATTACTGGGGTAATGTTTATAGATGGATGTGCGTGCAGCAATTACGCGTTGTAGGTTCGATATATGACACTTGCAACGACTCGTTTATACTGCGTCATGCATGTCGTGTTGGTTCGCAGATGTAATTTACGCAGCGTGACGATCACCACGCGGTGACCATGGTTCCTTGTATTGACACATTTGTTTTCAAAAATTCAAAAGGGGTTTCAATTATTTAATGAATAAAAGAATTTATGTACCATATTTTTAGCCCACATAAATTATTCGATAAAAACAAAAAATACTCATCTAAATAAGAAATGAGAATAAAACTGCGATTTTTTGTTTTGGCCATTCTAGATGGTGGCTAATGGATAGGGCAATCCCATATTTTATCGTGTTGAGCGCCGGCATCCACCACTCAAAAGATGGATGCCCATCCATTATGACCCCCATCTAAGATGGCCAAAAAAAAAGTGCTCATCTTTTATCTCTATAATGAGGCCCCGATTTATGGTAATCAACCATTATGAAATCGAACTGTTTTATGGCACGACAGGACACACTACTTATAAAAGTTGTTGGCGTATGACTGTAAATTTTTACATGAGACAGGGGAATATGAGGGGATTAACCCATGCAAATCATTTTGATGAAGACTCATACGGCACGCACATCCTGCGGGCGGGGCGGGCAAGGCTGGCGGCGACAACGCTATGAATTATTTTTTGTCCAAACTGATCGGTGTGTATTGATTGTTTCGCTGCAAGAAGTTCAAAAAACATCCAGCCATGACAATCTATCAATGAACTTGATGAATTGGTTATCTACTACTACCTTGACATAAAAATTTAGAAATCAGTCATGATCTTGATAAAACAAACCAATTTTTTGTTGCCTACATAATATTTTAGTTCTCATTTAATCTTTATGAAGGTGCCGAGAGATTTAAAGCATCTGTTCATCATATGTTATTTCTATAGATAGAACACTCATACATTTCCTTACCTGTATTTAGTGACACTTGATCTGTGAAATATTTTACTGCACCTTTAGTGATCGCACACACACACACAGACACACACAACACAACACCGACCTACGCACACTATAATCCTTTGTGCAGATTTCAAACTTTAAATACAATTTGCTATCTTTTGATGAAGTTTGTGATAATAAGTCAATATTTGTATACACGAATCCATGATTTCACATAATGATAAAACTTTATTTCCCCATCTTTGGGATAACTTTTATATTTATACTCCGGTTTTTTTCAATTACTTGAGATCAGAAAAATAGTAAGATACAAATTCATAGCATCTCGCTCAATTGTCCTAAAATCTATTGCAAATTTTTAAGAAGGAGTTTTCCTGTAATCTCATTTAAAAAGATATTTAAATACCAGAAAAATAAGGCAATAAATGTTTTTAATCAAAAATATTATATTGAAATTAAATATCTGAAATGCACCAGACCACCCCTCTTCACAAGCTCCCCTGAAATATCTTCAGCTAAAACAGGGACAAACTTGTATTTATGCGATGCATAAAAAATGTCCCTACCGATGTTGCAATCACTAAAAGTGACACTTTTAATGCACCAGACCACCCACTTTAATTAATTCCAGCTCCTGACAGATAGGGTTAATTTTGATCACAGCCAGTTTAGTGGCGTACCGACCGGGGGGGTGGGGGGAGTTCCCCCTGCTTCTCAAAAATGCGGGACGATATGGGCCAACATGTGTATTTTTTATTCCCTCTTTTTTTGGGGGGAATTTGAACCAAATTTCAGGCAAATTTGGGCAAAATTAAAGTAATTTCACCATTTTTTATGCGTTATGCGCAATTTTGTCAAATTCAAGACTTAATTGGAATAAATCACCCGGGACGATTGATACGAATTTTTGCCACCTCTGGCGGGATGATTTGGAAATTTGCCCCTCTGGATCGACTGCCTTCCGGTCCGCCACTGAAAGAAGTGCTAGGGTAGCATTTTAGAAATTCCCAGGTTTAACATTTTTATCTCATGGACGGACATATGAACAGAGCCCATTATAGTCCCCCTTCCAAACTAATTTGGCGGGGACAATTAATAGGTTTAGTAAAAGATCATAGCTAATAATCCTTTCGGAGCTCCAGCTGTGCATGTCTGACTTTTAGCTGGAAGTAAACTCACCTTCCATGTGCAATCCCTGTTACAAATGGAATTGGTGTCCGATTGTGTACGTAGGAGATTGGCTGCAAATGAAGAGCTAACTGTGTCACAACACTGATGGTAGAAACACCACGTAAGCTTAATGCCAGGAATCGAAATGCCAGTAGGGTTTACAGTTAATCTTATGCTCTCCACTTGTTAAAAATGAAAGTTGTTTGCTACACAGGTCGCCTGCTCTGACCTGGCTCAATGCACCTTTTGATACTTATCCTGAACCAGAAGTACACCATTCTCACTTGATCGTTGACATTCCCAACCAACTGCAATGCCTGAACTCTAAGGACTTATTTTGGTCAAGGCAACTTGTATTGGTATTATACCTTGCATTATAGCCTTCCACACACTTTGACTTTTGTGATGTCAATGACATAAAAAAACTGAAATTCCCTAATTCCTTAGCCATATCTCCACAGCATCGTATCTCTAGATACAACGCATAATAGATTAGACTTCACTACACATACATGTAGCACGATTGAATCCCTGATATTTTTTGTATGGAACAAAAATTATTATTGCCATTTTTTGTGGAATGAGGCAGCAAAATTTGTGCCAATTTGTACCAATCTTGTGAATGATAAATAAAAAGTTCAATTCTGAACATATTGCGTTGTGTCCAGACGCATTGTCATATTTGGGAATGTTGACGAGTAAGCTCATCCGCTTGACACAGACTTTTTGAATGTCAATAGTACAAGGATTAATATATTTCAAGCCTGAAAGTTTTTTGAAATCACTAAGCCATTTGCCAGCTCTCATTGATTCTGTTTTTGTCAACTGAAAACTATATAACTCTAATATAAAACTCAAAATAGATGTTAAAACTTTATTTTTATATTTTACTTAAATAGTGGGATTTCTTTTTTCCTGACTCTTACATAAATGCATTTACATGATTCACTACAAATTTCTCAATTTCCCCATCTGATTTCGTGATTGGGAACATGGTAATTGCTATAGTCATGTGTCACGAAGACCTTTTGTTTCAACATGAACATCCCTTCCTATCAAACACATAACTGAGTATGCTTTAAACTCAGTCTCCGACCATTCTTCTACAAATACACGGCCAATTTTTTTCATGGTAGTTTAACCCGTATTATACCAAAATTACCTACCTACGAGACATACACTCACCAGCCAAGATTCCATGTATTTTTGCCACATAAGATGGATAGTGTCAACATAGCACCTGTCTCCCCCTGCGTGGAGTAGCTACGTGGGTTCACCAGCGCTCAGTATTTCTCATGGCCGTATTTTGTTTAATGTGTGCTGGATATTTTGGGCATATATTAGTATTTTTTATATTAATGGTGCGCAATTTTTTGTTTTTGTTTATGGCCTGATGAATTTCATGATTTTTTATCAAAATGAGAAAAAAATGTCTACAACAGAGAGAAGTATAGCCTCCTCATTTCGTCCACTAGCAAAATGGCGTTGTAGTAACTGCGGGTTAGCTACGTGGTAGCTGCTTGTCTACTCGAGTTACGTCTACACATATCCACCCCTTCTCTCCACCTTGTGGCCGCACTTCCCCCTTGGGGAGGTACTGCTTAGAGCAGACATCACTGATAACCGTGTACTTTGGAAGCCCTATCTGCAAGCTAGGGCAATCCCATTGGGGGTGGTAGGTATGTAGAGCCGACCACATAACTTATATAACACATTAACAGTGTACTTGGCAAGACTAATCTAGCAGCTACTGCATTGCAAACTAGCCCAGTTTGTTTTACTGTGCAGTGGCTGCCACTGTAGACATGATTGTAGCTGCTGTATAGGATACCATGTGAGCAAGAAAAATGGCTGTGTATTCCTGATTGGTTATTCATAGCATTATAAGATATAATTGACCAATCAAATTGGGTCATTACTACCCAGGGGGCAGCGTCGAGCGGGGGGGGGGGGGGCAAGTAGGAGATATGGACCAAAATATGCATTTCATCCTTCTTTTAACAGGTAATTTTGAACAATCTCAGCCTAAATTTGGGAAAAAATAAAGTAAATTCGTCGATTTTTCATGCCTACGTATGCCTACGTACATACAGTCAAGTTTCAATACTTATTGTAGATCAAATCGCCGCGACGACTTACAATTTTTGTCCCACTTTGACGGGGCGACTTGGAAATTTTCCCCCTTTGGATTGACTGCCGCGGTACGCCACTGCCAGGGGCTAATGCTGTTTGCTTAGCAGTGCATGGACAAAAAAGCCATTCGAATGATGCAGACATTGGAAGTATTGGTGATGTGAGGAACAGTACAGGAATGTCACCTGAGCAGTATCCCTTGATTTATTTTTAAAATGCCCCAACCAGCTGTTTGATAGTCTCTTTTGTTCTTGCAGACCTGAATAAACTTAACGAGTCATGACAATCTACACCAGATTTCCATACTCCACTAGCAACATCCTAAAAAGTAGTATTATAGTTGAGCCAGAGATGGTTTATTTATCCAGCGCACATGCCCAGTTTTGGGGAAAGTTGCATTCCACCTCAATACATCCTGTGTTCCCACAAAATCATGTTCTTCACACAATAACCTGACTTTTGCTCTCATTTTTAGCCCCAAAGTGGTATACTTAAAGGATTTTTATTACAATATCATGACATGTTTTTGTGGTCCTAAACTTCTGAACACTTTTTATCCCCAAGTACGACTTGTGTTTAAGTACCGTATCTTCGAATTGCAATGCATTAGGGAATGAATTTAAAAACACCCTTGGAAGGCACTCTAACAGCTAATGACATTTGCATACCTTCTATGTAAGATGACCGGTTCTTGTATGTCCTCTACTGATATTGTTTGTTTCTCTCACTTACATGGTTAAAGAATTAAAATAACAATGGTTTATTGGATCAACCAGTCTGTGTCAAACGTGTTTGTATCTAGAAAATAGTACTCCAAACCACAATGCTGGAGTGCCAGTAAGTACCTGCTACATTATGTACACCAGAAGTTGTGGCTGGGAGTGCCAGTAAGTACCTGCACATTATGTACACCAAAGTTGAATGAAAATCTTCAAGTTTTCTGTATCTTAGGAGGTGGCTCATCCCCTGTGTCTCCATTTGCATCTGCTTCTAGGAAGAATTCTGCCAGAGCTTTGAGGGCTTTTGACCTATGAGAGATGTTGTTCTTGATTTTACTGTCCATCTCAGCATATCTGTAGGATAGATGAAAATAGAATAATGGTGTAGACTTGAGGCAGTGCAGTGTTCTGATGCTGTTTTTGTAGAATACTAGAAAGATCTGGTTCAATCTTGACAGTTTATTGATGCATGGTTAAAGGGATATGTGAGGAATTATTTCATGTCTGTGACATAAGCAACAGGTTGCCATGAGTGTGTGAATATTTCTGACTGGGCTATTCCATTTAAAAGACATATACTCCCCCCATGGAACACTTTACCTTAATCTTTCACAGAAGGGTTTGGATTTCAAATGAAGTTATCCAATGGGTAATTCAATTTGGAATCTACACTGCCTCTGTGAAAGACTTCATCAGTCTTTGAGAGTGAGGTACGGATTTCAAATGTCTCCACGGTCCTTAACCGATGGGTTATTCCATTGGAAAACCATATTCCCCCGCATGAGGCTTAAAGAGACATGAGATTTCCAGAAAGAAGCACCCTCAATTTTTTTCGAACCCAGGTTTTTTGCCTATTTGGAATGCTTACCAATGTATCACACCTGAAGTGAATAAGCCGAATACACCGTGTTTATGTAATAAGATGATGATTTAGTAATTTCTGTCGCGCACGACAGAAATTCAAAGCATGGTTTCTTAAAGGGACGATTAGGATAGCAGGCCAGTTCAAAACAAGGTTTGCGGTTTTCTTTCGTGCTCCTCCTGTCACTTTAATGAGAGTATTGCACAGAGGATTTGTATTTCAAATTCAGTAACCCAATGTTGTGGATGGAATCTGTTATATGCTCATAAGTACTTACGTTTCATCAAACCCGTCAGGTTGGAAGCAGGGGTCCCATCCAAAATCAGTATTACCACGAGGTTCTACAATCTTTCCCTGCATGCAAGAATAGAATATATAAAGGTGCATTAACCCTAACACGTCACAGGTCGCCCGCGACAACGCATCCCACCGGCATTGCACAACACTGGAAAATATCTCTAGATTTTGGCACTAGCAATCCATACTACATAAACTTTGAAGTACAAAGTAAATTAATTGATGCCTGCGCAGCATTATCGTGCCTACTACAAAACGTGCTTTTACACCTTAGGCGCAGGCTAAATCGCGTGCGTTGAAGACCCAGCTTGTATGTAAACAAAACATATGCTCTTACACTGATACACAAATACTGGTCCATGTCGACAATACCAGGCATTCCTTGTCGAGACTGGTATGGGAGTTTTAATTGATTACTTTGTACTTCTAGGGTCTTTAACAGAGATATACTTGTACAGTGTCACAGCGAGGACAAAGTTCAAAGGTCATCACAGTCATTTGAGGTCATTGTTTTATAAAATGCTTAAAATGTTACTATCTAAAGAAAGTGCTCGTATTCACCAAATTTGCTGTCAGATTTGAAGAGTGGGTCATTGAGGTTTTTTCAGAAATTTGTTCAAAGGTCATTCCTTAAGAGAGGTCATTGGATCCAATTTGAAAAATATTTCAATCTGTGCTTGTAAATGAACAGACGGGTGTTCATCAAGTTTACCTTGAAGACTGGA
Source organism: Ophioderma brevispina (assembly GCA_023653785.1). Lineage (NCBI taxonomy): Eukaryota > Metazoa > Echinodermata > Ophiuroidea > Amphilepidida > Ophiodermatidae > Ophioderma > Ophioderma brevispina. The sequence goes on from JAMKCH010069620.1 coordinate 86,712, forward strand.
TCATATGTTGTGCTCAGGCAAGAGTCATTGGTCATCTGGGGTCATTTGAGGTAATGTTCTGGAAGAACATGCTGCTTTACAGTATGTTGTATGAACCCTGTTTCATTGCTGCTGTTTATTTAATTTCTATCTTCAAGTTAAAACTGCTAGTGCGGCTACATACTAAGAAAATCCTGGGGAGGGTTTGCAAGGGTTTGTTGCATACCCATGCTCATACAAGGGGTTTTGAAAGTGACCCAGTGGACCAATTTTCAGCAAAAATATTGTCACTCAATGATTTCTGGCCTATACTATTCCCCTCAGCAAAATTTTATGGCTTTGAATTCATTCCAAGTCAATGTTTATTTCAATACTTACCGTTGTTTTACCTCGGAATACCCTGATTGGTTCATCAGCTTTTCCTGTTGAATATGCAAATGTGCAAAGAGCATATGCTGTCTTGTCTTCCCACCCTGTTAATAGTCTGTGTAAGCCTACAAAATCAATAAGGCAACACAGCTGTTTGAGAGTCTCATTTATTATGACAAAACCAAAATAAAACAAAAAATATCAACGGCGACACACTTTTGACAACTGATTTTGATTATTTGTTCCACTGACTACATCCTGCGTAAATTTTACAAAATTTCATTGCGGGCAAATGTGAGTTTTCTTTAAAATCTAGTTTTACACGTTTTTCAATGGAAAATGGGCGTATAGATGGCGCTATAACATAAAAATTGTGACCTTTGTAGGCCTATATGGCAAGATTCCCGCAATGGATTTTTCAAATTTTTGCAAAGGTAATAAATAGCTCTTGCATGTTGTCAAAATTGTGTCGCCACTGCTTATAATTGTTCTAAAAATAAAAGAGACAATTTGCACAGGGTCAAACAGCTGTGGCAATAAAATATTGTTTAGTAGCAATTTTTGCAATTGTGATGTAGTCACGGAGAGTGCAAGAGGAGGTTTGATGAGTGGGATGTTGTATGCTGATGACTTGGTTTTGATTTGTGAGATGGTGGAGGGACTGAGGGAGAAGTTTTGGAAATGGAAGAAGCCTGCTTTTGAGAGTAAGGGTCTGAAGGTAAACCTTGGGAAGACAAAAGTACTGGTGAGCAGGGTGGAGAGGGAGTTGGTAGTGAGCAAGGTAGACCCATGTGGTATGTGTGGGAAGAGGGTAAGCAAATTCAGTTTGGTGTGAGAAATGTGGGAAATGGATACATGGGAGATGCACAAAGATGAAGAGAGTGATCCCAAGTTTGGCAAGAGATTTTGTGTGTGGAAGATGCGAGATGGGTGCTGAAGGGATGGTGGAACAAGAGGAAAAGTTGTGTGATGAGGTGGAATCGGTAAGGATTTCACGTACCTGGGGGACAGGGTTTGTGGGGGTGGTGGATGCGAGGTGGCTGTGACAGTTGGAGGAGGTATGGGTGGGTGAAGTTTAGGGAATGTGAGGAGTTGTTGCAAGGGAAAAGATATTCTTTGAAGATGAAAGGAATGGTGTATAAGAGTTGTGTGAGATCAGTGATGCTGTATGGGAGCGAGACATGGTGTCCGAGCAAAAATGAGATGGGGATTCTGAGGAGGACAGAGCTAGAGCAATGATAAGAGCAATATGTGGGGTGTGAAGTTGATGGATAGGATGAAGACTGAGGACTTGATGCAGATGTTGGGTTTGGAAGAAGTGGTGACCTAGCAATAAGTCCAAATATGGAAGTTTAAATCATGCACCATCATTTCATTTTACAGCTGACTTTGGTCAATTATAGGAATGGTCTATTGTGGATTAAACATTTTGCATTTAATACCCAAAGGCTTTAATCTTCTTTTTGCTATATTTACCTGCTGGTTGAAGCTTTTCTAGGAACCATTTTCTGAAAGAAAAGAAAAGAACTATTTTTAAAAATCAGCATCCTCCAGAATGCAAGTGTCATTAGCCAATTCAGTTTCCAAATGGGATCAAAGGTCACATGGGGTCATTAGAGGTCAATCTGTTTACACGCCATATGAGTCTTGGGCCAGTGGTTCTTCCAACTGAGTACAAGAGTTGTTTAACAAGTGCAGGGATAACATTTTAACACACAAAGGCAGACATCCACCTGACGCACATGTGATTGCAACAAGGGATAAGTGCAATAGCTGCCATTTGTCAGAAATTCCCATCAAGCATACTATTATGCCAAATCTTTGGTCAGTGGCCAGACACCTGAAAACCATTTAAAGAGCCACTGAGTGACTCAAGAGTTATCATAATACATGACAGCACACTGATGTATCACATGGCAGCTATTGTACTAAGGAAGGAGTAGATTCCATGTGATATGTGTACTTATGGCGGTGTGGAAAGTATTTTCCCATGGTGCTGTCTGTGTAACAGACTGCGAAAGAGACTAACATAATCAGTCCCTCATAGAGAATGTATGGAAATGAAACTTAATCTCATTCTCAAATATCTAAAAAAAACAAAGGGGTTCTTTGCACACGTCATCAGCACTCATACTTTCCACATTGCTGTAGTGCACACTTGTTATGCATATAAACCCTGGGATGTAAATGTAGCGAAGAATTCTTCTGTTCATCTGTGCAATGCACGGACTCTTATGGACACACAAATGCAAATCGTGCTGCCATAAGGTCTTTTGGATTCAAATTGGACAGCCTAAAATTTAAATTCAAAGGCAGGCCAATTCTGTTCTGTACAGTTTAATCTGTACTACAAGCTTCATGTATTGTAATTTGTCATATGAAACCTAAATTCATACACTAAATAAATACATGTCAACATATTTTACAAAGCTTGTCTTTTTCTGTTTAAATTCATTACAACTTAATATTTTTACCATGAAAGGAGAGAGAGAGACAGACAGACACACACACACACACACACATATCCACAGAGGTATACTGGTGTCTTTTTACTAGAAACTTTCACAAACACATCTTTTGCACATTTTTAAAGTATACTGGATTAAGAATACTCACATATATGGGCCTGGTAATCCTCCAAGGGCATTAAAGCACAGACATGTGTCTTCAACTATCACTGGCCCCTGAACCTGGATGCCAAAGGTAGATAAAAATATGTTTTATAAATTGATGATTCATAAACCTGTTAATATTTAATCAATATTTAAATCACCCTAAAATCAGTTTTGTCCAGAAATGCAATTTATTGTGTGCTTTGACTGTTTGGAACAACAAAGAAAAATGACACAGATTACAGGGGCGTACCCAGTCCAGGAGGACCTCGAGGTGCAGTCGGGGTGTAAGGGACCTCTGATAAGTAAAAATAGGCCGATTTTGCATAATGTTGTGCCAACCCTGGGGTGCTCCCTTTGCCTCTGCACACTGGCTAGGTTAGCTGGTGGATTACTTGTTTCCACAACTGTAGACACTATCTAATGCCCTGCTTTTTCATTGTCAAGATATGGTTTCAATTCACTTTATGTGCTGAACTTAACTTGTTAACTTTTAAACCGAGGATTTATCAAATTATTGGACATCCTTTTACGATGGGTACTCATAACAATTGAAACCATTCGAATGGGTTCACCATCAGAAAAGATTGAGAAAATGTCAAGCTTTCATCAGGAGTAGTTTTGACTTCATCAGGACAAATAAACTAAATGGAAGGTATGTTGGCCATCATTTGCCTACTGGTGGATCTGAAAAGAACCGTTCACAAATAAATAAAAAAATAAATGTTGACATTTATATAGCGCCTTTCACAATGTATCAAAGCGCTTTACATTTATTCCGCTGCCACTAGAATATATCAGCTGCCTTACAAATGCCCAAGGCATACTCATACCTTTGGGTGGCACTCAATGGACAATATTCCTAACAGCTCCCCATTTAGCACCTGGGTGGAGAGAGACGAGAGAGGCGAGCGAGGTGCACAACACATTGGGAATAGAACCCAGGACCTTTTGGGTCATGAGGCGGTCGTTGTATCCACTGGACCACATGGCCCCTCACAAGGTTTTATTGCTGGTGATGTTTGAAGACAATTGTAGTGACACTTCTCAAATCACATCTTTTTGGACAAATCTTATTTTGGGGAAATTCATTTAAATAGAGATAAAATGCACAGAGATGATTTCACTTAACCCCTGGGCACTACCATAATGGTACAGTCTGTCTGGCTCATTACAAGACACAACATGAGATAGCCCTCTGAGTAACCAATCAAAATAGTGCTTCTACATCTCTGTATAAACCATACCACCATTCTTACAATATCTCCGATTTGCTCATTACATGATATTACCTTTCAAGTAGCCAATCACAATAGTGCTTAGATGTCAATAGATAGGCAGGTAGTGCCCAGGGGGTTAAAGTGCTTGTTCCAATCATCTTCAGGAATCCCTGATTTACTAGGTAAAGTAGAAGCCACCATTCCTTTTACAATATAAGCGTATTTTAAGCGTGTAGTGTGTTCTGCTAGCGTAATACGCGCTGGTCGGTGATTGGGCGCAAGTGCACCTTGACAACAATCGCCGATGATGAGTGGCTCAATCGTGCGCTTTCTGTGCAAAATTTGCATAGCCCTGGCCCCAGAAGTGGGATGACAAGTGGACTACGTGTTAAAGGAATTGTGGCTTAGACTTAAGTGGTATCAACTTTTATATCAGATGAAAGGCCACATTTATCTCATTGTTGTCACAAAATTTCAGCCATCAAATCTATTTTCTTTTCAAAGATAGATAAAAAACTGCCATTTTCATGGTTAACCATCAGTATTAGCAGAGTGGTGAAGGGCATTGCAATGTGCATTATTGTTTCTACCATTAAAATCACATGTTTAACATGGAATTTGGCAGTGAGTGTGATGCAAATGCCTGACTTTCATATTTAGAAGAGAACATGATACACTGAAATCAGAACAAGCACTTTCAAAGTAGTTCAATAAATAAATTTCCAATGTCAACTTATCTTCAACCATAAGAAAACTGAACTCAATCAACCTGTTCAAATAATTGACATGACTGTAACAGTTCTGGGCTATTCCAGATGAATTCCATACCTCCTCATGAAAGTCACGACTGGAATTGAGTATTTTCTTTACAATTCCTACAGTGGGATAATTAATTCATTTAGAATAGCCATGGTCAGATTATGATCAATGCATGGGTGTCACATGCTCTGCATATGACAACCATGCACTGATCATGTGGTTACTCCATGGCTATTCCAGATGAATGCAGTACTCACATATGGGGAGAGAGTTACTCAATTCCAGTTTGTCATGTGACTGCAAGAAGGTCGAAAATGTGCAATAGCTGCCATGTGATACAGCTGTGTGCTGTCATGTATAGGGCTGTCTACGCTGACGTCACAAGTCAGCCATTTTGCGGGACGGGGAAGTTATAAAGCGGCCATTTTGTGGTGATGATTTCCACAGGCCGCCGTGTAAACTGGCATAAAATGCGCCAAATTTTTACCTGAAGTGAGAGCAAGAGACTGGAATGGTAGTTGCTAGAGAACAATTCCAAAGAAAATGGCATCAGGTGCCAACGGCCTTGAACCATAGGAGTGACACATTTGTTATCACCTTCCAATGAGCCAGGGATGCGATATATGAACTAAGACTTGGGAGTATTAGAAAGTACGCGCAGTGTTATGTCATAAGGGTGCCAAACTGCCTCGAACCATAGGAGTGACATGTTTATATCCCTCCGATGAGCCAGGGCGGCGATGAACTAAGATTCGAAGTTAGTAGAAAGTAAACGCAGATGTTATGGTCATTTAAAGGGGGGATTGCCAAACGGACTCGAACATAGGAGTAACACGTTGTTATCACCTCCTATGAACCAGGGCGAGGATGAACTAAGACTTGGAGTTATTAAGAACGTAAACGCCATGTTGTGTGCCGCGAAGTAGACTGCACAACGAAGGCCGAGGATATTAAGGCTAAGCACCGGCAAGTGACCCGTATGAGTAGACAGCCCTAATTAGGATAATCCCAATTTATTTTTCCTTGAGTCGTGCCTCTTGAAATGGTTCTTCAGCGACTGTGGTTATCCTGAAGTCGCCTTGAAGAACCATTTTTCAAGAGCACTGACCAAAGATTGGCATAATAGTAGTTTGATAGAAATTTGACAGATGGCAGCTATTGTACTGTGACCTTTTTGCACTCACAGATGAGTTGTGCTTCACATGGGGGTGTATGAAGCCATCTGGATTAGCACAATAATTCACCTCTTGACTGCCTCACTCCCTGCATTTGCAATTGATATGTCATCTGGTTCTCCTTGAACGCTGGTACTGAAAGTTAAAGGGAAAATCATTTATGCATCATACCATAAGCTCCTTGCTTGAGGTCTGAAGAAATATCATTACAGTAGTAAGATACCTATGTCCCCCCTCTCCCATGTTGGAAAGGTATGTCCCCCCCCCCCACTTAAAAAATGTTTTTGTATTTCCTGCCTCAAAACCGCTATTCCCACCGAGAGTAAATAAGACCCTCCCTTAAACATTTGTAGTTCTGCATTTTAAAAATAGTGCTTCCAGTACTTCTATATCTCTTGTAAACCACACACCTTCTACAGTACCTGTGATTTGATCAATAATGACAATATTACCCTGCCAGAGGGTGATTTGAGGTAAAGGTAAAGGTAAACTGGCGGACGGACCTGTGTACAGGAACGGAGTGCCCATCTTCTTAGAAGCGAGTGGGACCAGGGAATCCACATGTTGCTATAAGGGGGGATCGCCACCTCCTCTACAGCGAGCATTACCTTCCCAACATGATTAATGACGGTAACCATTATACACCTGGTAGAGAGGAGTATATTGAGGTTAAAAGCGCCTTTACTCAAGGGCGAAACACCATGGCCTCAGCGGCCTGAACCCACAACCTTTGACGTGCGGGTCGGGCGCCATTTATCCACGGGACCACATGCGCCCTCTGCATTTAAAATAGTGCTTCTTATAGCACAAGTACGTCTATATCTCTGTTAACCCACAACACCATTCTACAGTAAACCTGTATTTGAACCAATCCCATAATGCATTGCAAATTGTGCCTATATTGTACTGTAAAAAACAATGTCCCTCCTACTTTGGAACACCAAGTGTTTCAGAAGTTAATAACCACAAGACCTTTCAGTCATGCTAAAAAATTACCTAAGTACTAATGCTTTATGCGCTAAAAGAGTGCAAAGTCATGGTTTTATATGTTAAGAATAGGATTTTTGTGGGATCACACGCCTTATTGAGGTGAAATTTCCTTCCCCAAATGGTTGGCTTTGTGGGATTGACTCAATACACCCTCTCATGATTACCGCCAAGTATCATGATGACACTGATAAATATGCAGGCAGGCACTGGGGGAGGGCTAACTCTGTTTAGATGTGATAACACACATGCAAACATACCATTTGAGGGAGTCGCTCAATTGGTAACACTACTATCTCTCAATTTCTCTTTTCCCTCAATACTTGTATGCCAATTGCTTGCTTTTGCTCTAGATGTTTTTGGGCCGCTTCACATGTAAAACATAGTCGGCAGTTTGGACTTTTTGAGAAATTGGCATACTACGCCTGTTTTTGTATTACTCTAACCACATCCCTAATGAACCAAAGTCGGCTTCAATGAAATGATGGTGCTTTAAAACTTTCCATATTTTGGACTAATTGCTAAGGTCAATCACTTCTTTCTCTTCCGATCATCTTTGGGCCGTATTTTTCTCTTTGTCGTTTCCCTGAATTTCAGCTTTCAAAATCTGCTTCTTCCTTCAAGATAAAGAATAAAAACTACCATGTTTTAATGGTTCACCACATATGAGCACAGTATTGAATAGGGCGTTGCCTATGCCATTATCAATGTCTAGCATCAAACGCAAGATTTGTTTCCCACGGTACTTGATGGTCAGTGTTTTCAAGTGCCGAGCTCTCATATCAAGTAGAGAACTTATATACATAACAACATCATAACAAACACCTTTAAATGAACAAGTCCCGTTTCATTTGAGTGGACATAGAGAAGTTAAACGCTTCCAAGGTCCAAGTATATGTCAGATTGGAGTAGGTGGCAGAGCAGGTCCGGTGAGGAAGCCGTCGGTGGAGGAGCAGCCCATAAACTTGCACATAAAAATACATCGCTGTCCGGGGACCGTGAGTTGTCCGTCTGCCGTGGGTGGTTTGGTGAATGGGGTCAAAGGTCACATGAAGGGCAACGAAAGGCACATTAGGTCCACCACATGTTACCCCACCCGCGGTTCCGTCCTTTCCACAATTACATCACACGGCATTCAATATATTAAAGGGTTAACATTTTTGACCGGCCAAGGTCACAATCAGGTCACCAAGGTCACAGAGGTCCCCCACATGTCACCCCACCCACCCCCTCCTGTCCACTAAGTACATCACTGTAAGCCCTTACGGAACTCATACGTCATGCAATATATTAAAGGGTTAACATTTTGACCACAACACACACACAGACCATACACCAAGTATCCCTATGTGGCCCTTCTGCAATTTCTTGCAGACGACCAAAAACTGAAAGTACACTAAATTCTGACCTTTGTTATCTGAAGAAGTATTACAGAAGGAAAATGTTCTTATCTCAAAATTTGTAGGAAGAGCTTAAAGTGAATGATAAGTTATAATTTCTGTTTATTTTATTTGCAACTGAAAAATTGACAGCAAAGGAGAAAACAGCAATGTTCAAAGGATATAACTCCATTCAATTACGTGTTTGTAAGTAAGTAGGGTCTTATGGACAGTTATGATACCATTTTCCATTTTTAATCCTTATTAGGTTCCTTTGGTCTTATCATATGTAGGATATGTTTAGGATACCTATACTTGTTACACAACAGACAATTCAAAATCTGATTTTTGATGATTTTTTTTCGATTTGCTGATTTAGCAAATCACTGCATGACCTTGCCATTTGTAAGACACTTGAGCAGAGCATGGTCAGGAGGTTTTGGCTCCTCCAGGGTAATTTTCTGATCACCATGTATTTAAAGCAAATCATTAGCACCTTTTTTGAAGATCGCCCCCAATTTTTTCAAAATTAGTGCTATTTTTGCAACATCTATGTTGGTTATTGTCTAACACTACACGTGCAAACGAGAATGCTAAACAAAGTGTATTTATCATAAAATGAGCGATTTTTTGATTAGAATTGGGATCCTAGATTGTACTTAAACGGCAAAAGCTGGAAATGCTAAGTTATGTCCGTCCATGATGAAATACATGGTAGTAGGCCACTTCAAGAACTGATCGCTACTTGACTTGCCTGCACCAATAAACAACTCATGATGATTAGATCGTAAATGGCGCTAATTTACCCGCTATTTCAAGATTGGAAAGCCGTTAACCATGCAGCCGGAATTTACATTATCTGGATCCCCGATATTAATTATTCTAGTTACAAAATTCCCTTTTTTTGGTTTGCGACAACATAGACATTGTATAGCTTAATAACGCATTTCACAGGTATAGTTTTACTAGCCAGTTACCTATGCAACCGTATAAAAACTCAAATTTTTTGAAAAATTGGGGGCGCTCTTCAAAAAAATGTGCTAATATTGCTTTTAAGTATACTATAATGTAGGTTATATCGGTTTTTGAAGAGACATGCTTTTTCCATTACCAATGACCAGGAAAAAAGACTCAAAATAGTTGACTGGGCCTATGGAAAATTTGGTGGAAGTTATGTTTAATTGTGGCAACACTATAAACGATACTTGGGTCTGATATTCAGAAAATGATGTGTGCCATTTTTTCCGTTGACCTTTAGTGACCTTGAACAAGTCACAGGTCCAAAATGGTCAACATCAATGCCAAGTAATGATCGACATGGTACCAAAATGTGGACAACTTTTCACAAGGACATTGGATATGAGATTTAAGTTGGTATTTTGACCTTTCGTTTTCTTTTCTTTGTTATTTACAATACTGAATTGAGACCAGATTGCATAAAATTGGTCCTTTATGCTGACCCCCAGTCCTGCCAAAGGGTCAAGATTTGTAGGGCCTCAAGTTTTTGCCCATACAGTCATCTATAAACACTCTTCTTGAACGTAGAATAAACTCTACACAACCCCCATTATTTCTTGCTATTATACCCATGGGTGTAAAGACAACCAAGAACTGGAAGGAATCTTCGTTATTACCGTGAAAAACGACGATCCGCACTTCAGAGACAAAGTTACTAGTTTATCTTATCTCAGTGACAAGTATGATGATTTAATTACATTTCCATCTAGAGACCATGAACTTCTTGTCTAAGCAGATCCATATAAGGTCACCCTAGATTACCCCGTGGGGGTGGGGGTTTCTCCGTTTTGGTTTGGGTAAGGGACTGCCCTTCCGAGAGTCTGGAATAGACCCATAGCTATACCAGAAATGCAACTTTTTGGGCCAAATGTAAAACCCAACTTTCCCCTTTGCCTAAAATGTTACCTTTTAGCAATTTTGGACAATTTTTGATTCACATTGAGGAAATTCGATTCATTTTCCTACAATTTTTAGAAATTGTGGGCTTCTAATTGAGAAAATTTGGACTAATTCTCAAACAAATTTTAATGCAAAAAATTTGAAAGAACCATTGCCATACTAAAATTGGCAAAAAATAAAAAAAAGGGTCATTGGTATACCAGAAGGCTAAAATGAGACTGATGTCTGTATGTAGCAAGATCCCCGTATGGTCATTTGTGTTTTGAGAACCTACTTTAACTAAAGGCCGACTCGAGATTTCCTGAGGATGGCGGCCCAATCAATTTCCAAAAAAAAATCGTGTTTTTTCATGTACATAATGCTTGTCCATACACTAATCACTGTGTGAAATGCTAAGCTTAAATCGAAATCCTCAATATAGAAATCATCACAACTGTTGTTATAAACTTTTTCCGGATCCGGAATTTTTGTTATACAGCAGTATCCTATGGAATTATACTACCATAAATGTTTATAGCATCAAAATGAAAAATCCGATTCATCTCAATTTCGGAATTGTGCTTTTAGGTTACATCTTTTTGTTTTTTTTTTTTTGTTTTTTTTTTTAGTTCTAGTTCTATTTTCTATATTACCACAAAAAATATATTTCAAATCTCTGATCAGACTTTAAACTCTGTGGAGTATGCCAATAGTCAAAAAGTGATAATCTACCTGTTACAAAACCTAATTCAAAACAAAATACATGAAGCTTTTTTGATTTTTGTTCATGAATGTGGACACTGGCTGATTACCCTGAGATCAGCAGCAGATCGCCGTCACACACGCCCCCCACACACCCACACCCACAAATCCCAATGTACCAAAAAGGTCACGTTTGTTTGATTTTGTCCATAAAAATGGTCCAACTAGTCAGGCGCCAACATTTAAAAAAGGCTCTAAAATTGAAGATAGGTTTAACCTCGAGCAGAATTTTTTTACAACCAACGATATCGAATAGCCCGGGAACCCTGGGGATTACGAATCCAGAGGTCGTAAAATTCTCCTGATTGCAAAAAATAGATATTGAGCAATAAAGAATGACGTCATCAAATTTTTGGTTGAAAAACTGTGAACTTTTACTATTTTATTTTCTTGCATTTATGAATAGTTCATATAATAAGCTTTTTTATTTCGCTTTGTTTGGAAGCTATATGAGATTTACATTTTGTGTTTAAATGAACGTTTAATTCATTTTGCCCATTGACACATGTACAAAAATAGAGTTTTCATTCAATGGCAATTTTCTCAAAACTTAATTTCTTTCTCTGTTACCTAGTGTCCTAAAATACTTACTATTTTCTCTGATAAGCCCATATTTATTCATAATTTATTCACTTTTTTTACCCACTTCTCATATACATTTTGGATGTTCTGCTGATAAAGAAATCTAATTTGATTTCAAAATATGTACATCTAAGTCTTCTAATTGGCCAACATTTGATGACGTCGTCCAAAGTTGACTCCACATGTCAAATATTATGGAATTTTAAATAAATTAACTTTATATGATAAGTCGCATTATATTTTAAGGACCAATGCATTTTTAGACCCTGAATTTGAGTCTAATTGCCAATTTAACTTCGAAAGAAAAAACATCTGCATTGATGTCCTGTACAAAATGCACTTCAAGCTTAATTTTCTCGCATTGTACTTATTAAAAGTTATGGAGCTCCACAAGGCTGGCATACTTCACTATTTTTCCCGAATTTTTACCACAAAAAGTTTTGTACAGATTAGAAGTCGTCAGTGATGTGGGCCTTTATGTAATATGTGATTTAGATGTCCCATGTTTACATTAGACGCCCTCTGTTGTTTATTACAGCAAAGTAAATGCACAATAAGGCCCTTTGAAAGTCTAATATGAGGTTTAGATAGCGTCCACCTTTTTTTTCAGCTCATACGCGGCCAACTTTTTTCATTAATGCATTATTCATTTTTTGTAATTCCCATCGCTCACCAAATTTGTCGTTATGGAACAGACAACTGTTGCTTTGTGAATTATAGTCACATAAACTATGGCTCAACATTTATTGCATAGATGCTAGTTAATCAAGTCCAATTTCCTAAAAACTTACTCAAAAACTCTGAAAAAGAAGAAAAATGAATCCAAAGGTAATTTTTATTTTTTTTCCAAAATATTAAGTTTTTCTGAATATGGAAATTCACAAAACCGGCCCATTTTCATAACGCGCCCGCGTGTGGACGCTAAACTCAACGATCAAACTTTCAGGGCCTAATACCTAATCATACAGCAACACTACAATAGAAACAACAATGCCGAAAAAGCGGGTCAATCGCATTTGCGAAAATTACATTCTTTAAAAGTTAGAAATATATCCAATAGTGGAACATAAATTTAATTTGAAATTAAAAATAACTGTCTGCACTTTTAAACCGTTTTCCATTTTGGGGTTATGAATTAGTACTTTAATAGAGCTTTGAGGTGTTGACCTAAATTTATGCAGGTGTCAGGATAGTATTGGGCCTCACGTTTCCGCATTCCTTACGAGGTGTTTAACCTTCATATGTTTGAAGAACATCTTAGAAAACGTTTATTGTGTTAATTCGTTTGCATAATTGCACAAATCCAATACTGGACTACGGAAGAAAAATTTTCAAATTTTGGCCAAGATTCGGATTTGAGAAGTGCAGAGGAACTTACACCTTGTGTATATATATAACCAATGGACAATAACCCCCAACAGCCCAACAATACACAGGAACTGCGTCCTTGCCACCGAGACCCGGACCACATCGACAATTGAAGTGCTATGTTTGTGAGAACAGGCCACCGCGATAGTAGAAGCAAAATCAATGTCTTGTTATTGATAACAAACATTCGACAGGTCCTCACCATTGAGCTTAGATCTTAATTAGTTATCATTGCTACAAACCTCCATCAGTAAACTTCAAGCACCCTCAACTCAATCCTTTTGGGAATTCCACCACAACCTCACTTCTTCATGGCGACTATAAACCCAGTGGGCTACCCAATGAACTAACAAAGACGGCGGACAAGCTGTGAAGAATGGATGAGTCAACATTACGTGCTCCTTCCACGACTTAGCTGCCCGCCATCATTTCATAGTGAAAAGATAGGTTACAACCCTGATCTAGTATTGTTAGCAAAAACATCTCTAACTTGTGTAGCGAGCTTCTGGGTCCTGTTCACAAGATCTCAAAGCCATTTACGACCCAATCGGAATCCAAGTCAACGCTGCAGTTTTCCCAAGACAAAACAATCCTTTAAGACGCCGCTTTAACTACAGGAACGCAGACTGGCAAGGATTCATGATGACCTAGATCAGACACGTGAAGAGGATTGCTCCAAAACCCCATATTTATGACAAAATTTGCCCAACATAGCGAACAAGACTGCACGGAGATTCATAGCCAGTAGGCTGTAGGACGGAAATATGACCAGGCCTTTCCAAGGAATGTGCTGGAGAATATCAATGTTTGGAGCTGATACTTTTTCGGCTGAAACAACTGCTAAAGGTGAGGAAGTTTCGAAGGGGATCTCCCAGGAAAAGAGCAAATACCTGGCATACTATTGAATCACCGAATGACCATAAACAGAAGAAAGCATGGTCTACCAACCGGAAGCTCCGAGGGGATCCCAACAGAACCTCCACCAGAGTCCAAATGTCACAAAC